>JBAMNC010002135.1:0-37208 GCA_037902135.1 Cetoscarus ocellatus
CTCTTCTTCTTCTGCTGTTAGAAAACCACTTCCGCTCGGAAATGCACTCAGGCGGGTCGATGCTGCCCCCTGCAGGAGAGGGAGCTCAGAGACAGGTAACGTTTCCTGAAAATCTTAAATTTTAGTATAAAACTGTTTTAATACGTTTAAAGTTTTTGCTTTGTTAGTGTCAGCATAATGGCCCTTTATTACACTTTGACCTACTTACCAAGTGTAAAATCCCTCTTTTCAGTTTGTTTTTCTACATGTCATTCAGCACAACTTATTTATTAATTGTTCAGCCATCTATCTATCTATCTATCGCTATAGCCTATATCTAGATATACAGTGCTCAGCATAAATGAGTACACCCCTTCAGATTTGTCAGAAAACCTTTAGTTTCCTTTCAAAATCAACATTTTCTATGGCATACTATACTGCAAAATACTCCCCCAAATGTGAGCCATTGATTGCAATCAACATATTTTTAAGTTGCACATAAAAAAGTATTTTTCTCAATTTAAGATCAGGATGCAAAAATAAGTACACCCCAATCAAAGGGGTGAGAGCAAAGCTAAATTTTAGTTATCACATTACCCTTATTTTCATCTTATGGTAAAAAATGTTATGTTAAATTCAGCTTTGTCAAAACTTTGGAAATTGATTTTTCGTTCATTCAGGTACTGATTAATACATTACTTTTAATAGGGGGTGTACTCATTTATGCTGGGCACTGTAAATCCAGGACATATCCCCTCTTGAAACAGCAGAAATAACTGAGAAACAGGAGTAAGAGTGTATACAGAAGTATTTTATTTGTAATATTTTTAATCATACAACATAAATAAAAGATTTCAGTACATCAGAGTTCTTATCAGCACCAGAGCCAGACGTCAGCAGGGTCCAGTCAAGACACCAAGAGACCACAACCACACAGAACCAGGGATTTAACCTGATCATACATAACCCAGGTTACATAAAGCTGGTCATACATAACCAGGGTTAAATTAACCTGGACCACACATAACCAGGGTTAAGTTAACTCTGAATGTCACAGAACCAGCTTTACATAACCCTGGTCATATATAACCAGATTAACAATAACCCTGTCATACATAACCAGGTTTACAGTAACCCTGGTCAAACACAACCAGGGTTAAGTTAACTCTGAACCACACTGAACCAGGTTTACATTAACCCTGGTCGTACATACCCAGGGTTAAATCACCCCCTGCAGTATGTGTGCAGGGCTCGGTGGTTCTGATGGCGGATCACTGATCTCGTCCTCCATGATTGTCTCCCTCTCTGTTTGTGCTTCAGAACGACAACATCAACGTGGACAAATAACAACTGAAGGAATAAATATTCTTCTTCCTGCCTCCTCCTGATTTATTTACATTATTAACACGTCGCCTGTGTCCAAAACATCGTCCTGCTGCTGAGGAGAAAACTAACCTGGAGACAAAATCAACACAGAAAACCGAGCGTGAACTGAGCATGTGCAGCGGGGGTGTCCAGGTCACTCTAATATCTGCTGCTGAGAATATCAAACACCAACGAAGAAGACAGACTGATGGATGGACTCGTTAATATCTGAGTGTTTATAAATACTTCTCTGAATGATAAAGATCATCGCAGAGTTTGTGTTTTAGGATATCTGTTTCTTTATCTTTGTTTTATTCTAAATATTTTTATCACTTTAAAATATGAAGAGTGAATCTGTGACAGGACTGAAGCTCTGAAACAACGAGGAAAAATGATTCTCTGTTGTGATTGGTGTTTGGTTGATTAACTAACCGATTAATGATTCTGAGCTGTGATGTCATACTGCTCCTCAACCAATCAGATGAGAGTCAGTGTTTAAAATGTGAGCTAGTTCTTTTTAAGTGAATAAAATATAAAATAAATAAATCTAACACGCTGAAAATCTAATCGCAGATTGATTCACTCTCGCTGGCTGCCAGCAGACAGACTTCATTTCCCATCATGCTCCTTACAGGAAGTAAACAATAAATCATCTCTGTTCAAGTCCGACAAAAGTCACATATAAAATCATTTAGTGGATGTTATCAGTGTTAAACTCAGGGGTGTCCAAACTTTTTTCACCAAGCGCCCTCAGCTGCCACCAGCCAATCAGTGGAGGAGAACACAGGGGGCCGATCAGATTTCAGGGGCCCTGTTCAACTCTGGATCAGCCCCTGGTCGGGGTGAGAGTGTTGCAGAGAGGAGACGCTGAGGGTCTCAAACAAGAGTCTGTTGGTGCTTGAAGCTGATGGCTGAAGGATCTTAGTAAAGCAGACCATGTGACAGAGACGACAGCAGAGCGGGTGAGAGCGGTTCATGCTGCTGTTAAGTCTTCATGCACGAGCCTCTAGCGTGTGCCACATGTTCATCATTCTCTGGAACTTCCTGCGGGTCGAATAAATGTGGACTACAGGCCACAGGTTTCCCTCGGGTCACAGTTTGGACACCCCAGATTTAACAGGACATCTTCAGGGAAACAACAATGATATCAAACCCTGGGCCAGTTTAACGAGGACTGTAGCCTCTTTCCCCTCACGCTCAAAAACATGAGAATAATCTGCTATAAAGGCATTTTACTGCAGATCAGTGGTTCTCAACTGGTGGGTGGGGACCCAAAAGAGGATCCAAAAGCTATTTCCACTGGGTCATGAATGGGGGTGTATGAAAATATCTACACACCAATTTATTGTGATATTTTGCTGCACCATACGGTAATTATATTTACACAAATACTGATTTTTTTTAGTTCTGCACTTGTTATAATACAAAACATTTGTTTTACGTTTCAATTCTCTCCTCTCTGTGAACTTAATTAAACCCACATGGGAGGTCACGTTTCTGCTGGTGTTTGTTTATCTGTGAGCATGATAACTCAAAAACGTTATTAACAGATTACGCTGAAATTTTCAGTGAACGTTGGTCATGGCACAAGGTTGAAGTGATCAGATAATGATGGAGATCTGAATCCAGATGCAGATCCTGGAATTATTAAAAGGATTTGTTAACATTGCAGTAAAGGGTAGTTTTTCATTAATAAATTAATAACTTCATAAGAGATTCTGAAGTTATTTTCAGTGAATGTTGCTAATGGTGCAAGGGAAACTGCTTAGATTTACGTGGTGATCCAAATCTAGATTTGGGTCCAGGAATTTTTTCAAGGACTTGATTACCCCGTGAGATGGTTCAGTTTTCTAGTTTAAGAATTGTAATTTATCATGTACATCACAATATTCTTCTATTATTTATTTAGTAAGTTAAAAAATGACTTTGAGGTTAAAGGTGACAAAAATGATGATAAAAACTGAGGTGAGAATGCAAGTAAATTAAAACATCAAGCGTTAAAATGCATGTCAGTTAAATTTCTTAGAAACAGAAATGCATCTTCATCTTAGTTTATGTCATCACTTTTTGTTACTTTAACCCTTTAAGTGCCTTTCTTTCAACAATAAATGAAAACGTGCAGTTAAAGATAATTGCTTAGAAATTAAGATGATTAACATTGGCTCTGTTTTCATCAATTCAAAACAATTTATATCAAATCAACCTCAAATCAAGTTCGACCTTAATCAAGGTCAGAGATGTGGATCCAGGAACTTTTTGAAGGATCTGTTAAAACCATGGGAGAGGACAGTTAACTCGGCCGACTGTGTTGGAGATGCCTTGGCGGAGGTTGGTGCTCTTGGAGCAACTCTAGAGTTTCTTATTAATGTCACTGATAACACAGAGAGTTTATCCATGTTGCAGGGGCCGTGTTTTTACCTTTTTGGTTGTTTTTATTCTTTCACTGAAGCCAAGCTGTAAAAAGAGGATCAAATTTAAAGACGAATAAAAGTCAAAAAGTGAGGGGTTTTTTGTTGTTGTTGTTTCAAATGGGGGACAAGACAGTGACAACAGGGTTTGTCCAACCTAGCAACAGTTACTAAAGGGGGCGGAGCCAGACAAAGGATCATTTCCTGTAAAGGGCGGGGCCTGACACAAGTCTCCGAAGAAGATCGGAGGGCTGAAAAATATTCCCAAATTCAAACATGCTCATCTAAAACATCTGAGCTGTAAAGAAGCTGATAAAGTTTGTGTTTGGATATCTCACTGTGGGACCAGGTGAGAACCACTGACTGAAGTAAAATGAAGTTGAAGGGAAATTATAAAAATATTAAAAATAAATATTCACACCTCAGATGTTCTGTCAGCTGATAAATTGATTTTCCCACAATTTAAGTGAAATTCTCAATAAAGTATTAAAAACATTAAACAACCAGAAGCATGATTTTTTTTAACAGGGAGTTGAGTTGATGTAGATCCTCTGTTCTGACGGATGCTCCACTCGGACTTAAAACAAATAAAAGAAAAGAAAGCAGAATCTTCTCTTCATGTCTGACGGTGTTTTGGTTCTTAAAGTTTCATCAATCAAACAAAAATGATAAAAAATCATAAAAAATAAAATATGGTGAGTGACAGAGTTCAGTGCAAAAACATCTCCTCCTCTTCCTCGCGATCGCCCTCCTCTTCCTCATCATCCTCCTGTCAGTCAGTAGTTAGCTCCGCCTCTTCCTGTCTGTGTGCGGCATGTTTGGGGAGGAAGAGGACGGTGACAGAGCGTCCATGTTTGAGGCTAAGCAGAGTTCAGATACTCCAGAGCGACTTCATAACAGAATTTATACTGTTCCTGAAAAACAGAAAATGAGCAGAGACATGAGTGAGACATCACTTATTCATCACGTTAATGGTCATTTAATATTCATGTGGTTTAATGTTAACGAGGTCAAATATTAAAGAGAGGCAGCATGACAATAAAGATATAGATATATAAACATTAGAGGTGATAGACCTATAGAGAGGTCCCATCTTTGATCATAGAGACCTCATTAAACCATCATGAATTTATAATGTGTTTGGTCATTCATAATTAATAATCCTTTATATAAATCAGTGATGGCCAAATGCAGCCCAGGGGGCACTCATTGTGGGCCACATGCTAATTTCAAATATAAATTATCTGTAAATAATTAAGAAAAAAAAACCTGCTGTAAAAATATCAAAATCTAACTTTTTTCTTTAATAATATCTGATTATTTAGTTTTAAGCAAGAAATTATTGGAGTCTTGTTTCTTTGATAATCCTATACTTCAATATATATATTTTTCTAAATAAAAAAAGATCTGTTACTTGAAGATAACAGAAAAGAAACAGAAATATTATGTTCATTACACTGACAAAATGCTTTATTTCACTTAATTTCTCTGTAAAGCTTGTTGAATGACGTCTTAATATTTGCCTTTCTATTTAAAAATTGAATGTTGGTATAGTTCATTTTTTATAAAAACTATATATGTTTATTTTTCAGAACATTTATTAAACTAAAAGTATCTGTCAGTTTGAGTGTGGCCCCTGTGGAGAATGCTGATGTGGCCCCCAGAGGCAGAGGTTGCCCGTCCCTTAAGGTGATCAGTGACATCGTGTGTTACTCACCAGCAGGTCCACCATGTTTGGTTTGTTGTTTCTCAGCGTCTTTACGGCGTGAAAAACGTCGACACATCTCTGCTGACGCAACATCTCACACACGATACTGATGCTGCAGAAGACGCCGCTGCGACCCCCGCCATTCCTGAGAGGAGGAGACAGAGGAGAGGAGATGAGGGAAGGAAACAAGGTGCTTAGAATATTTGATATTTTAACGCCGTGCATATATTAGAATCCAGAACATTTGTTTTGTGTTTCAGTCCGACCTCTCCTCTCTGTTAACTTAATTAAACCCACCAGGGAGGAAGGAAGGAAACAAGGAGTGAAGGATGATTGTTTTTCCCTCTCACAGCTAGATAGAGACAGGAGATAAGGGAAGGAAACAAGGAGCTAAGGATGGTTGTTTCTCCCTTTCACAGCTAGATTTTTTTTTTAAAATCATGTAGCACTTTGAGATTGCGAAAATGTAAAGTGCAATACAAATAAAATGTATAATTATTATTATTATTATTATTATTATTATTATTATTAATGAGTTAAGGATGATTGTTTTTCCCTCTCACAGCTACATGGCTAAGTAAGAGAGGAAGGAAACAAGGAAGTAAGGATGACTGTTTCTCTCTCTCACAGATAAATGTAGGCACAGGAGAGAAGAAAAGGAAACAAGGAGTTAAGGATGATTGTTTCTCCCTACCACAGCTACATGGCTATAGAGGAGAGGAGGAAGGAAACAAGGAGTGAAGGATGATTGTTTCTCCCTACCACAGCTACATGGCTACAGAGGAGAGGAGAAAAGGAAACAAGAAGCTAAGGATGATTGTTTCTCCCTACCACAGCTACATGGCTACAGAGGAGAGGAGGAAAGGAATCAAGGAGCTAAGGATGATTGTTTCTCCCTACCACAGCTAGATAGAGACAGGAGATAAGGGAAGGAAACAAGGAGCTAAGGATGGTTGTTTCTCCCTTTCACAGCTAGATTTTTTTTTTTAAATCATGTAGCACTTTGAGATTGCGAAAATGTAAAGTGCAATACAAATAAAATGTATAATTATTATTATTATTATTATTATTATTAATGAGTTAAGGATGATTGTTTTTCCCTCTCACAGCTACATGGCTAAGTAAGAGAGGAAGGAAACAAGGAAATAAGGATGACTGTTTCTCTCTCTCACAGATAAATGGAGGCACAGGAGAGAAGAAAAGGAAACAAGGAGTTAAGGATGATTGTTTCTCCCTACCACAGCTACATGGCTACAGAGGAGAGGAGGAAAGGAAACAAGAAGCTAAGGATGATTGTTTCTCCCTACCACAGCTACATGGCTACAGAGGAGAGGAGGAAAGGAAACAAGAAGCTAAGGATGATTGTTTCTCCCTACCACAGCTACATGGCTACAGAGGAGAGGAGGAAAGGAATCAAGGAGCTAAGGATGATTGTTTTTCCCTCTCACAGCTAGATGGAGGCACAGGAGAGGAGGGAAGGAAACAAGGAGTTAAGAATGGTTGTTTCTCCCTACCACAGCTACATGGCTATAGAGGAGAGGAGGGAAGGAAACAAGGAGCTAAGGATGGTTGTTTCTCCCTTTCACAGCTAGATTTTTTTTTTTAAATCATGTAGCACTTTGAGATTGCGAAAATGTAAAGTGCAATACAAATAAAATGTATAATTATTATTATTATTATTATTATTATTATTATTAATGAGTTAAGGATGATTGTTTTTCCCTCTCACAGCTACATGGCTAAGTAAGAGAGGAAGGAAACAAGGAAATAAGGATGACTGTTTCTCTCTCTCACAGATAAATGGAGGCACAGGAGAGAAGAAAAGGAAACAAGGAGTTAAGGATGATTGTTTCTCCCTACCACAGCTACATGGCTACAGAGGAGAGGAGGAAAGGAAACAAGAAGCTAAGGATGATTGTTTCTCCCTACCACAGCTACATGGCTACAGAGGAGAGGAGGAAAGGAAACAAGAAGCTAAGGATGATTGTTTCTCCCTACCACAGCTACATGGCTACAGAGGAGAGGAGGAAAGGAATCAAGGAGCTAAGGATGACTGTTTCTCTCTCTCACAGATAAATGGAGGCACAGGAGAGAAGAAAAGGAAACAAGGAGTTAAGGATGATTGTTTCTCCCTACCACAGCTACATGGCTACAGAGGAGAGGAGGAAAGGAAACAAGAAGCTAAGGATGATTGTTTCTCCCTACCACAGCTACATGGCTACAGAGGAGAGGAGGAAAGGAAACAAGAAGCTAAGGATGATTGTTTCTCCCTACCACAGCTACATGGCTAAAGAGGAGAGGAGGAAAGGAATCAAGGAGCTAAGGATGATTGTTTCTCCCTACCACAGCTAGATAGAGACAGGAGATAAGGGAAGGAAACAAGGAGCTAAGGATGGTTGTTTCTCCCTTTCACAGCAAGATTTTTTTTTTTAAATCATGTAGCACTTTGAGATTGCGAAAATGTAAAGTGCAATACAAATAAAATGTATAATTATTATTATTATTATTATTATTATTAATGAGTTAAGGATGATTGTTTTTCCCTCTCACAGCTACACGGCTAAGTAAGAGAGGAAGGAAACAAGGAAATAAGGATGACTGTTTCTCTCTCTCACAGATAAATGGAGGCACAGGAGAGAAGAAAAGGAAACAAGGAGTTAAGGATGATTGTTTCTCCCTACCACAGCTACATGGCTACAGAGGAGAGGAGGAAAGGAAACAAGAAGCTAAGGATGATTGTTTCTCCCTACCACAGCTACATGGCTACAGAGGAGAGGAGGAAAGGAAACAAGAAGCTAAGGATGATTGTTTCTCCCTACCACAGCTACATGGCTACAGAGGAGAGGAGGAAAGGAATCAAGGAGCTAAGGATGATTGTTTTTCCCTCTCACAGCTAGATGGAGGCACAGGAGAGGAGGGAAGGAAACAAGGAGTTAAGAATGGTTGTGTCTCCCTACCACAGCTACATGGCTATAGAGGAGAGGAGGGAAGGAAACAAGGAGCTAAGGATGGTTGTTTCTCCCTTTCACAGCTAGATTTTTTTTTAAAATCATGTAGCACTTTGAGATTGCGAAAATGTAAAGTGCAATACAAATAAAATGTATAATTATTATTATTATTATTATTATTATTATTATTAATGAGTTAAGGATGATTGTTTTTCCCTCTCACAGCTACATGGCTAAGTAAGAGAGGAAGGAAACAAGGAAATAAGGATGACTGTTTCTCTCTCTCACAGATAAATGGAGGCACAGGAGAGAAGAAAAGGAAACAAGGAGTTAAGGATGATTGTTTCTCCCTACCACAGCTACATGGCTACAGAGGAGAGGAGGAAAGGAAACAAGAAGCTAAGGATGATTGTTTCTCCCTACCACAGCTACATGGCTACAGAGGAGAGGAGGAAAGGAAACAAGAAGCTAAGGATGATTGTTTCTCCCTACCACAGCTACATGGCTACAGAGGAGAGGAGGAAAGGAATCAAGGAGCTAAGGATGACTGTTTCTCTCTCTCACAGATAAATGGAGGCACAGGAGAGAAGAAAAGGAAACAAGGAGTTAAGGATGATTGTTTCTCCCTACCACAGCTACATGGCTACAGAGGAGAGGAGGAAAGGAATCAAGGAGCTAAGGATGACTGTTTCTCTCTCTCACAGATAAATGGAGGCACAGGAGAGAAGAAAAGGAAACAAGGAGTTAAGGATGATTGTTTCTCCCTACCACAGCTACATGGCTACAGAGGAGAGGAGGGAAGGAAACAAGAAGCTAAGGATGATTGTTTCTCCCTACCACAGCTACATGGCTACAGAGGAGAGGAGGAAAGGAATCAAGGAGCTAAGGATGATTGTTTTTCCCTACCACAGCTAGATGGAGGCACAGGAGAGGAGGGAAGGAAACAAGGAGTTACGGATGGTTGTTTCTCCCTACCACAGCTACATGGCTATAGAGGAGAGGAGGGAAGGAAACAAGGAGTGAAGGATGATTGTTTCTCCCTCTCACAGCTAGATGGAGGCAGAGGAGTGGAGAGAAGGAAAGGAAACAAGGAGTTAAGGATGGTTGTTTCTCCCTCTCACAGCTAGATGGAGACAGAGGAGAGGAGATGGGCTGTGAGGAAACAGGTGGGACTACAGTATGGTAGTCAGATGTGTAAAATCTGGGTCACTGCTCACTAAAACAATCAAGTTTTAGGCTTTTACAGACTTTTAAAGAGTGTTTTAAAGACTGCTTTAAGAGCCAAACTGAGTATGTTTTTTTTTTAATGCAGCACAAACAGAAATAAACACCAGTGTGGTATATCAAACATCTTGTCACATGCTGATAAAAGTAGATTATTTCACTGAGACATGATGAAGCAGGGTGGTGGACATTAAATCAACAGTAGGACATCATGTTGGCTTGATCTTCTGAGAGGAACCGTGATGAGGACATGAGAGAGCCTGATCCTGCAGATGGATTAAAAACTTGAAGGCTCCTTGAAGACAGCTGGTCCATCTAGCTAGTTAGTTTGTTTGTTTATTTCCCCCGTAGGGAAATTGGGGTGTGGCAGGAATCACAGACATTTGGCAATGAGATACAATGTCAACACTGATACAGTGCTGAAGATAAACAAATAAAAACACATCAGCATCGTTAGAAAACTCAAACACAGCACTCACACTGAGGAGAAAAGCGAAGGAAACCTCGTGGTGATGGACAGGCAGGTGGATCTAGACCAGTTTGACCTATTTAACAAAACTGTTTCTCATTGTTCATTAAAAAGTTTGATCGCTTGTGGAACAAAGAAAATTTGGATCTGTTTTTGGTGAACAGAGGAGCACAATAACGCCGCCTAGAGGGAGTGTAAATGAAGGGGCAAGGGGGAGTCTCTGATCACCATCACCTACAATGTTGAATGCCTTTTTTAAAGTTCTCTGTTTACAAATTATAACCAGTTTTGGACTGAACTGGATGGACTCTTAATCCAGACAGGAAGCTGAAGAGATGTTTTTCAGAATGGTGGATGACCTGTTTGAGTTCAGAGCGGAGTCCGAAATCATCACCAAACAGGGACCAAATGCTAGATATATAAGACGATAAATGACAAATACACATATAATTATATTTGTTTTGGAGGGTAAATCTCAGAGGCTCATGTGTGACTTGGCGGGTAAATGTTTGGACATAAAACATGCTGAGGCTAATGCTGCGTTCCATTTACATCAGAACTGTGAAGAGGGGAGTGGGAATTACGTCGTATCCGAGTGATCGGTGTTCCAGTTACAAAGTCGGAAAAAACGTGCTACCAGGCTATTGTTAGCCGTTGTTAGCACGCCCTGTGTTGTAGTTCGCACATACCACATAAAAAGTAAATAACACTATAGCGGCATTTCCACATATATATGTCGATCAAAACTATGTATAACACTAGTCAGAAGTGTTAATAAACAGAATATTACAGGAGCTTAATAACTGTTTACAACGGGGGCAGCCATCTTCGATTGTCAGCCCGGGGTTAGTGAGGATCCGCCGACTTCCCAGTAGGAAATTCCAACCTCAGGGGGTGTTACAGATGAAATTTCCCACTTGGAAAATCAGGCTGACCCTGTCTGGATCTGAGAGGACCTTAGAAGAACTGGAACTCGTTTTTGTCACACGTCAAAAGCACAGAATGTCAAAACATGGATTGTAACACACGTATTGCTGTGATTTACGGTATGTTGATTGCCAAGAGATGTATCCTGAAATCATGGAAGTCTGATTTAGCTCCCAAGTTTGAGACCTGGTTGAGGGAACTCATAAGCATACTGCATGTGGAAAGACTGAGATATGAACTTTCTGGTAACTTTCTGAAGTTCTCCAGGATATGGAGTCCAGTGTTGGAGCATATGAATGACCAGTGATACTCTGGAATCACTGGTCATTCATATTTCATTATTTCTTATTTTATTTTATATGTTTATGTCACTGTGGGTTTTTATTTTTATTTATTTATTTTGTTTCATTTATGTATTTTATATTATTATTTATTAGGTTTTTTTTGGTAATTGTCTCTTGTAATTTAATTAGAAAATTCTTAAAATAAATACATAAAAAAAGCACAAAATGTCATTTTAATCTGGACTGAGAACCTTGCCTGATAAACCCTGTGATATTTCACATGCTTTGTATTATTATTAACCCTGTTTTCTTCAATTTACTTAAAGGGATATGTGTGAGGGAAGGGGTAAGGGTGGAGGCGTGGGGTTTCACTGTTTGTTTATATGTGTGTTCTTCTTTTTCTGATGGTTAAAAATAAATAAATAAATAAATAAATAAATTTCCCACTGGGACATAGCATAGATCATGAATGTTGGTGCTGCAGCTTCCCTCTCCTGCTGTCTGCATGACACCCCAGGACCCTCCGTCCCACCCACCATGACCCCCCTGGTCAATTTCAAAGACCAGTAGATAAAAATATGTAGACAGTGATTAGTGGTTTATGTTTAGTTCATTGTAACAGTAATTCTGTCCCAGTTTTTTCAGCAGCGTCAGAGCAAAATAAAGATGTTCTTGTTCTTATGGAGTGAAGCAGCTTTAAGATTTAAAGGTGAATTTTTATTTCATGATTATAATGCTGACAAACTCTGAATATCACTCTTAAAATCACTCTTAAAAAAAGATATCAGAATCAGAACTTGGTAAGACAATCAACATATAATTAGATGATGAATAAAAATAAGGGTCAGTAGGAATAAAATAAAGTATAAAAATAGGTAGAAATAGTGTAAAAGCAGGCTACATTTCCTATTGTAATAATACTCCAGAACAATCTGCTGTGGAGATTGTGTGATTTTGTTTCTTATCAGGCTGCAGTTTTAGCTGGTGAGTCAAAAAGTTAATTTTAGATCCTGTTTGTGGGTTTTTATCAAGCCACGTGAGTCTGTCATGTTTTACACATGTAGTTGAAATAAACCTCGAAGACGACACCTTTCTACTCTGATTTCTGACACATTTAAAACAGAATTTATTTTCTTTGACAAACAGGCAGATTCAGTGATTATTCAGCATGTTAAAGAGGAGATAGTTAAAACTTAGAATAACAAAGAAAGCTATGAATTCTGACCCACTTAAAAAAACAGTGATATTTTCTAATAAGCTGAGCCTAGTGACGAGTGAATCATCAAATTAAAGACATCAATCATCTGTTTTACATCTGCGAGCTGTCATTATGATGGTGAGTCACTTACAGGCAGTGGACCACCGTGCGTCCCTCCCCTCCGTCGTACTCCTCCTGCCATTTGTCCACCTGATGGACGAGCTTCAGGAAGGAGCGTTTGGACACCGGCGTGTCCCGGTACATCGGCCAGCCCAAGAACTGGAACTGCTGCACCATCCGATACCCGTCCTGAGGCTGCAGAGAGAGGGAGGAGAGGGTGGTAAGAACAAACACACCCACATTGCAGGGTTAGAGAGATCCAAAAGACAGGAGAGTGAGAGGGGATAAATCTAACACACCCTTCCTTCAGCATGAGTGAGGCTGGACCAAAGTGAAAACAGAAGATCAGCTGATGGGCAAAGTTTAATGAGTTTTAACTAATCTTAATGTTAAACAGAAACATGATGATACTTCTTTACCACTTGCTCGCAGGAATGTTTGCCTCCAGTTTTGCTTTCTTCTGACCTCAGCTAGTAATGATGTCACAGTGATGCACAAATGTAGGTCAGAAAAGGGAGTTTGCGTCTGGTCCAGGTTTTCACCTGCCTCGGATATAATGGGGGCGGTGTGAACCAGTGTTCGTGTTGACAGCACTCTTTAATTTAGTTTTAGTTATAGTTTTTTGTTTTACTTTCAGTCATAATTTAGTCATTTAAATTTTTTTAATTTTAGTCTAGTTTTGTTGATGAAATGTCTCAACATTTTAGTTGATGAAATCTACTGTAAATTTAGTCGACTAAATTATGAAGTGTAAAGTGTAAGGCATTTTTTATGTTTCCTTGAATTTCTGAAGTCATGTTTTACACTTGGATAACATGAAACATCTAATAGCCCTTTACTGAATGCTAGTTTGAATGTATAATTTAACAGAAACAAATTTGGGCTACCTGGCAGAGCATCTCAGTTACAATACCAGAATTGACAACAAACAGTGAACCTGCTCTACATGAATATATCAATCCAAAAAGAGAGGAGCTCTGATTGGATCGCTCCCCAACTTATCCCACCACCATGAAGCTAAGGCAGCTGTGATTGGATGTCCCTCTTAACTCATCCAACCTTTCCACACAACCAAAGTAGCTGTGATTGGATATATTCCTAACTTGTCCCTACTTTCTGCATGACCAAATTAGGTCTGATTGGATTAAGTCTCTGTCCAACATTTTAGTCTACTTTTTATTTGTTGATGAAAATGTCAGTTAAGTTAGTTTTAGTTTTTGTCCATGTGCACTTATTCATTAGTTACTATCTAGTTTTCGTCAGGGGAAAAAAGTTGTTGACGAAAACTATGACAAAAATAACAAGAAAGCAGTCAGAGAGTGCAGACCTCCGCCAAGCGCCACAGTTCCCTCTATTTGTCATTTGCACCATAAATATTAGTCCCACATTTATTTTGACTACATTTTTAGATTCCTGGACCATAAAAACATACCATTGGCAACTGAATTCATAATGATATCATCCATAACTTTTTGAGTAATGTTGCTGACTAACTAACTAACAGACAGACAAACAAACCCTCCCAAAAACATAACCTCCTTGGCGGAGGTAATTAGTCAAGAAAATTAACACTGGTGTGAACCCTGATCTTTGTGTTTCCACAGCCAGACAGAGCCTCCCATGGTGGACTGCAGAGTGTCTGGCTCTGCCCTTCAAATAGGTACACCAACCAAGGTGTTCCTAATATTTAGGACAGGACAGATCAGTTGTTTTGGTACCTTAACCAAACTTTGACGGATGAAACTCAAACAATGGTGTCCCACATAAACTAAAGACACCCAACAGGTCAGAGGGAACCACACTATAAGGCTTTGAAGGAGGTAAAGATGGAGTCACTCCAGGTAAGGATGTAAGGATGGATAAGAGGAGGTGACAAAGAGTGAGGAAGAAGGAGGCAGAGGAAAATAGGTGAGACAGGTAAACATAAGGGGGCGGGGGAGGGGGGAGGTAAACAGAAAAAACGTGAATGTGAGCAGACAGGGAGGAGAGAGCGCTCGAATCAAACGCACTCGAATCTAAATCCGACCTGCCACAGCGAGGGGGAGGCTGGGGGGTGGGGGGGGTCGGGATCAAAAGCAGCCCAAATTCTGAGAGACACGGCGAGGAAATGAGGCACGAATCAAACGCAGCAGAACTTAAACTCAGCCCGACGGGGAGGTGAAGAGGTTTAAATCAAACACATTCTGATCTAAATCTGGTGAAACAGGAAAGAAACGATCAAAGGGGAACTCTGCTCGACTCTATCAGACCAAATCAAACACACCCTGAAACCTGAGGAGGGGGAGGGGCGGGGTCAAAATCAAATGCACCTTGAAACCTGAGGATGAGAGGGAGGGGTTTATCAGACATATGAGGAGGGGGACAGGGTTTAAATCAAATGCACTTTAAGAACCTGAAGAGGTGGAGGGGCAGGGTCAAAATCAAACCCACCCTGATGAGTTTGGTCAGATGTAGGGTTAAAATGATTAGAAATCAAACTAAATGATCGAACACTTTAAGTTCAGGGGTCATAACAAGATCGCAATTGAAATTAACTCAAATATTCTGAGGGTGAAAATGGGGTCAAAATCAAGATCGCCCTGAAAACTGAGGGTGCTCTGTCAAACAAAAACCAGAGGGTTAAAGTGTGGTCACAACTAATACTGCATAAACCAAAAGGGCAAAAACTGGGGCATATCAAAAACACCTTAAATATAGGAACAGAGGCGGGGTCAAACAGGGTCCAAATTATTTACAGAAGAAATCCAGATCAGATTATTAATGAGGTCAAAACACATGTTGATATCTATTACATTAACTCGGTCAAAATCACCCCTGACATACGAGGGCAGAAATAGGATCAAAGTGACGGAAAATAATCAAACGCAGCCTTAAAACCTTGGAGGGTAAAAACAGGGTCAAAATCAATCCACATTGAGAACAAACAGGAACACGAATTAATTTAAAATATGACAAAAATCGATCCTTGGCCCGTCACACATTCATTTAATCCAGCATTACTTTAACAGACAGGTTGATGATGTGATGGGAGGAGTCGGAGAGTAAAACAAACGCACCCTAGCGGTGTTGTAGATCCTGAAGATCCGGCTGATGACGTCTTCCTCCAAGTCAGCGGAGACGAACTCGACCTGCAGCGAGCCGAGACGATGGAGGCCGTTCTCGGGCCAGTACTGAGGGCAGAGCTGAGGGGACGAAGGACAAAGGGGACATGATTATATGATCATCACATTGGAATATAAAGATGATATATATGAAAAAAAGCATATATGTGACATTTTATATACATATGATATAAATACAGATATATATGGACTATTAGGCTTTTTTGAAAGTTCAATAATTATCTTTTGGAGTAATAAAATCTAATTTATTTAAATGTCAGAGGATCAAAAATGCTGAAACTTTAAAAGAGCATCAGATCTTTGGTCGTATTTCAAATAAATACTGTCAAAAATGTGTTATAAAATCTTAAAGCCTTGAAGGTCAAAACAGAGACTGAAACTGATCCTGGTTGGCATTTGTTCAAAATCTAAAAAAAAAACCAAACCAGCAAAACCAACAAAATGCTAAAATCTATGTTGAAATAGGCAGAATTTTTTAAAACTTAACATGCTGATATATGGATATAATGTGATATTTAAAAAAAAAAAAGACTTTTATCTGAATTTAGATAAAATAATATTATGACGAGGTTAACTGTAATGTCAAGAAAAAGAAACAAAGATTCTTTGGGATGAACATTGATGTGACATTTTAAGTAATTAATCAATGACACTGCTGTTGATCAGTTTTGTTAAATGACATACATGTGTAGAATGACATGTCTCAACTGCTCATATTAATGCACAGGTATGAATGATGCACAGGTTGGAATGATGCACAGGTATGCACAGGTATTAATGATGCAAGGGTCGGGATGATGCACAGGTATTAATGATGCACAGATTTGAATGATGCACAGGTATGAAAAATGTACAGGTATGAACGATGCACAGGTATAAATGATGCACAGGTATGAACGATGCACAGGTATGATGGTCAGGTATGAATGATGCACAGGTGTGAATAATGACAGATATGCACAGGTATGAACGATGCACAGGTATGAATGATGGACAGGTATGAATAATGACAGATATGCACAGGTATGAATGATGCACAGGTAGGCACAGGTATGAATGATGTTCAGGTATGCAGAGGTATACAGATTTTGGCTGGATTTTTGGCGTTCTTTGGTGAACACCCTCTGGAAGGTGTGCTCGTACCTGTGCAGGGTCCACGTCATTCAGCATGACGATGGACGTGCAGTGATAATCCAGGACCAGACGCCAGAAGTCCTTCACCGTGTTGGGCAAAGGATGCTGGGTAACGATGAATGCGGACGGCTGTTTGTAGCTCTGCAACAGGAAGTGACATCATAGTGGTAAATAAAATATTGAATAAGGTCTGTGTGGACAGAGATGAGGAGATGATCTGTCTCCATCATCCATCTTTAATGTGACTCTCTCTCTCTGTGGTCGGGGTGTTTGGACGGTTTCCATGACGACAGATCTTTCTCAGTGGTAATGGAGGGTTAGGATGTTCAGGACGGAGCTGTGGTTATTGAGTGTTTCCACACGTCAGCACTGCTGTCATTTAAAGGAGCAGTGCAGTGCTTTTATCCAGGCTGAGCTCCTGTGCAGACTGACCTCTGCTTGTTTTTAGATCAAGATGGAGGACAGAGAGATTTTTGCAAAGAGAAGCTCAATCAAAATACCAAAGTTTGAGCTGTTCATGGACATGCCAACCAAACAAAACGAGAAGAACAGGAAAACTCCTTTAGAGTCCTGAATCAGGAACACTTTAAGAAGAAAAGTTATGATGCATTGGTGAGAAAAAGTTCACAAGTTCATTTCTGCTGAGTTTTGGTCGATGTATCAAAAGCAGAGAAAACATTGTGCTGGTAGAATATGGCATTTCCCAACTGTCCTCTGACTACCTGTAGACGGATTTTAAATGTTCACCAAGGTGCACTGAGCAGTTCTTGGGCAACAGAAAAAGTACACCCTAACAGCCAATCACAGGGCCTCATAGAGAGAGATCATTATTTATCAACATGGGCAGGTGTGTGTGTGACATACGTCCATCAGAGCAGCGTTGATGTAGTTGGAGCTCTCTCCGTCGATGGTGATGAGGAAAGGCAGGCAGCGGTCTGGAGGCAGCACGTCCATGCAGCGGTTCTTCTCATGGTTCCTTGGTAACAAAGCGATACTGCAATCCTCCACCCGCAGTGTGGGCGTGACCATGTTCAGGGTCTGAATTAAAACACATATACAGGTACGGCAATATTAAACCAACATTGCACTCAGGGTGGGATCTAACAAGAACATGAAAAAAAACATCAAGGGCGGGGTCTACGAACACTAAACCATCAGGACAATGAAAGACCCTGGTCAAGCACTTCTGCATTGTACTGCAGGCTTAATGAAGCCATGAGGGAATTTCATTTGTGTCTAATTTTTAGTTTATTTACATGTTTAGTTATTTCTTATAGGGACAGTAAGAATCAAAAGAAAGTTGCTGCACACAACAGCATTTATCGCCTGAGCTAATACTCGTCCCATGTTGGGAGAATAAAGATATAAAACAACAAATACTGTAAACACGTTGTAAAAACTAAAACTAACAAATTCAACTGTTAAAAAATGGGAAAAACACAAACAACAACACAAAACTCAAACTTCTAATGAAAAATACTCAATCTACTAGACAGCACTCAGAGAGCACAAACCTCCGCCAAGGTAGCTCACATATTGCTGTTAGATCTATAAGCAATAGTTCCATGATAAAGTTACCATCATAATATGATTCATGACACTGAAGCCCACACTCAGAATCATGTTGATATCATTATTAGTTAGAGAGTTTATTGAGCAAAAACGATGGTTCCCTAATGGTGGTTATCTGGATCACCACCAAAATCTAATCCTTTCTAAGTCTGGTCATTACCAACATCTCCTGAAAATATCAGCAATGTCTGTCCAGTAGTTTTAGCGTAATCTTGCTAACAAACAAACAAACAAACAAATAAACAGACAAACATATGCAGGCAAAAATGAACCTCCTTGGCAGAAGTGATAAATAATAAAATGTAGGATGAACCCGTTACCCTGAACTCTTCTTTGATCTGACTGGAGTTGGTCTGAGGGTCCAATCGGTTCATTTCGTAGTAAACAGATCGCAGCTGATTGGCTGGAATGGCCGTGTCGCCACAGAGACACGCCTCCAAGATGGCGTCATGGATGAAGACGTACTGCTCCTGTTGGACAGAGATGGAGAAGATTATAACTCCTCGTACCCCTCGCCCTCTCTCTCTCCCTGCTGCTTGTCCCGTCGGCTCTGATTGGCAGCAGCAGCGACACTGAAATGCCACTTCATAAATGATTTATGTCAACACACACCGAGGGGGGAGGATGGGAGGGAGGGGGGAATCAGATGAGTGACATTAAAAGTTAGAGAAGGTCATGGCTTCGTCCACGTCTGTCACATCCTGTCTGTCACCGTCTGATGACATCACGGCAGGTCGCTCACATCTCAGACTGTTTTCAGATCTGGACGGTTGTTTGTTCGGATCAGCGGCCTCAGGTCTACAACAAAACTCCCTGAAAAATCGCTGAACCACTTCTACTCTGAAAAGTTTGATCTTCGTGGTCTCATCAGGTTTACTGGACTGGACCATAAACCTGGTTAGGCCATGGACAAAACCCACTGCACTGAACAATAAAAGGAGATATTTAGACCTTTAGTAGATGAACACCACAGTAAGGTCCTTACAGTGGAGTTTACATGTTCTCCCTGTACATGTGTGGGTTTATCCAGGTGCTCTGGTTTCCTCTCACAGGCCAAAAATATGCTAATGAGGCTGATTCAGGGATGGTGGACACCATGAGGGCCACAATAACGTTATCATCAGTTTTAAAGGGCTGGACTGATACAGACAGAAGGACACTGTCAATACAATAGTCAATAACACCTGTAATTAAACAGGATAAATAAACATTTTTAATCAGAATTTATTTATATTTAATACTCCAAACTAACCTGACGCTACACATGGACAGTTCAGTAAATATTCAGGACTGAGTTTTTCCTTTTGATCAGGACTCAGAAGTTTTGGGACGGCTTTGGCACTGACTTTAATCATGTCCATTTCTGCTTTCATTCTTCTATTGAGTCCTCGATCATTTCCTACCATTTGTTCAGTTTGTTGAAGCCACAAAGCAGCTTGATTAACCAGATCCATGTGTGTCACGGATTTGCGAAAAGGTTCCTCCTGTGTGTCAGATAAAGACCGGGTCATTTTGTCTTAAAGATCCACATAAATGTCTGAAAGATCTACCAGTGGATCAAGATCTTTAGGTTGGAGACCCTGAGCCAGAACATGTCATGGCAGATTTCTTTCATCTTTATTGTTAAAGTTTCTTGAAATCTAAAATTGAATGGTGGGCCGAATTAACTGAGGAGGAAGGCCACATGTGGGCTCCGGGCTGACATTTGCCCGTTATTGGGTTTAATTATGACTAAAAATCATCAGTTTAAAGCTGTTTTTTTTCCCGCAAAAAGATCACCTAAAACCAACCCAGAATCTTAAGGCAAGACTAAAATCAAATCAGAATGAAGGCACAACTAGTTTATATCCTCATAAAAAAGCCTTAATGTATGTTTCAGTATCTCATTACTCTCAAAAGTTTAATTTGCGTGTAACTGATGGCAAGAAAAATTTAGCAAACAACTATAAAACTTTTGGGTTACATTTACAAAATTATTTAGGAAGCACGTTACTGGATTTCTTGCCAAACACCAATATTTTAAAACTTGTTTCAGCCCATACTGATATATACAGATAATACTTTTTTTTCAAATACACCTTCATTAAATGCAAAATGTATTTTTCATACTTAAAGTAAAATTATGCTCAATGTGCCCTTTTAACAGCCAGAAAAACAAACTTGCACTTTATGAATCTGAAGACAAACAAACAGCCTTTTTTGGAGCTTTTATTGTAAAATAAAAATCACATATTATCCAAAAATCAGCTAGTATAGTTTTAAAATATTCTGCCTTTTTCAACATAGATTTTAGCATGTTGTTAATATTTTAAAAGGACATGACACTTCATTTTTAGAGGCTTTTTCTAAGTCAAAAGTCAAAAGTCCTGACATCTTGGTTTAATGTGATGCTTGATGCTGATGTGCTTGAAATTAAATTTTCAAAACTTTATGTTAGTCACATATTTTAAAAACTTAATAATAAGAAATATGGCTAAAATACTGGCAGAACTGTTCATATTTCATTTCAAAAAGTTATTATCACTGCTGTGGATTGTAACTTACTTTTGTGCCTATTCTCAGGGCACAACTAGACTCTCCTAAAGGCTCACCAGTGTGTAAATGTCAGCCCTGTGATTGGATGGGGACAAGTCTAGCTTGAAACTCTGCCTCTTGTCCAATGTAAGCAGGACCAGACCTGACCCCCCAAGACCCCAAACATGAAGAGTGTCATAGGTAATGGATGGTAGGATGGATGAAAGGTTGGATGTTGAAGATGTAGTACGTACCTCTGTCTGCACCATGTTAACCCTTCGTGCTCTCAGCTCTCTCACACAGTTGTAGATGTCGACCACACCCTCTCTCTCCGCCATGTCCAGCATGATGTCGATCACTATGAAACAACCTGTACGCCCCGCCCCCGCGCTGACACACAAACAAAAAGACAAACTTCAGACATGTCCTTATAAATCAGCACCAGCTCTCTGATTGATCTGAGTGTGTGATTGGACAGTGTGCTTCTTTGATCAGATAGCATGCTAGCCGTGATTGGACGCTGTTGTACCTGCAGTGGACCACTGTGGGGCCGGCTGTGGGTGGGGTCTTGGCTTTGACCCGACGGATGAATCCTAGCAGGCCGGTGGCGTGAAGCGGCACGCCGTGATCAGGCCAACCGGTGAAATGAAACTGTCTGATTTCCCTGATCTCCGCCACGCCCCTCTGAAACACAAGGGCACCCCCAGTTAGCTTGTTTGAAGGCACCATCATCTCTGTCATCAGATGTCCTGTTCCCGTGTCTCCTTATCCACCTGTTTCCAGTCCTCTGACCTTGTCAATCAAACAGTGACCCCTAAAGAAAACCTGTCTCTCCGTCAGCGAGCAGATTGTTTTTCACTCCAAACAGCTCTGACCTCTGCAGTCTCTCAGGTTTAACATCTCCTCATGACGATATGAACATGTGTGTTTATTCAGCCCTGAGTAATGTCTGCAGGAAAACGACAACCTGACAGCTCATGTTTCTGTCAAACCCCCCCCACACCATGTCCACAGACAGGTGAGTGTGTTGTACCTTCTCCACGGCGAAGGTCCGGATCACATACTCTGACAGCAGCTGGGTCTCGATCAGCGTCACCTTCATGTCGCCGTAGATCTCCGTGTCATCGGGCCAGTACTTACAGCACTTCACCTGCACACACACACACACACACAGTTTATTTGTTACATTAAACTGAAATAAATGGACTCATTAATTAAACAGCAACATAAACAGCTGATATTAAAATCTCATTAGAGGCTCCGCCCCCTCCTCACCCCCCTCATTAAGGGCTAATTACTTCAGAGCTAATCACATTGTTACCACAGCAACCAACGAGGTGAGTGGAGGGGGGTTATGGAACAAATCAGGCTAAAAAGTGTGTATGTGTGACAGAGGGAGATAATCAACCCGATCTATCCCACAATCCCCCTGTGCGGTGCTCCTGGAGAGGAGGAACAGATCCCCAGTGCATTGTGGGTAATGAGAGCTGGGACAGGGAGCAGCCTGCAGGTATATGTGTGTGTGTTAGTGTGTGTCACACTCTCAGAGAGCAGAGTGTGTCAGAGTCGCTTCTAAACTCACATTATGATAATGATGTGTCTCTCCTGCAGGGGGCAGGAGAGACACTACAGCAGGGGGCGCTGAAGGGGCATCGCTCCTACAGCTCGACTGCTTTGGTCTGATTCAGTTATAATAAAGAAATGTTCATATCTCTTTTGGATCGTTTCATGTTGACACTGCAGAGTTTAGGTCAGAGCTGTCCTCAGCCAGCATTATGGGAAGAAAGTTAGCAGGCTAAGCTAACCACAAAACGAATCACTGATTACTAATGGAGATTAAATGTCTCCCAATTATACAGAGGAACTTTTGTTAATGTGCACACTTCTCCTGATATAAACAAACTCAGCACTAAGAAGAGGAGTTTTAGCACTCATCATGTCTACAGCCAATCACAGAGGAGACTAGGGGTGGAAAAAAGTAGTGAACTAAAGGACTGAGATCTTTGGCGTGACAGTATCATGTTGATTTAGTATCAGTATTTTAATGTATACATTTCTAAAGTTTAATGAAGCTTTTAGCTCTATAAAAATAACATTAAGTGTTCGTTAGGTCCACATGATGGTGCTGCTGAGCCAGGACAGGCATTGTCCATCAATTGTGTGGACTAACTTTGGACTTTGAAAGTGACATAAGAGACGGACATAAGTAGGGCTGCAAAAATTCTGGAAAATTTTAAAGTTGGAAACTTTAAACCCATGGGAATAATCGGGAATAAACCACCAAATTACAACACTGAAGGTTGACCTTTATCAGGGTTTTTTAATATAGTTGGGAAAATGTATTTCAGTATAATCTTGATTAAAACAATCCGACTTCATTTAAGTTTTACTTGACAATATATTTGCTATTCCTCAGTCACATGCACATAGCGCACCGCTTACTGCAGAGGGATTGAGGCCGTGCCCCCCACATGCACTGTGCATTCCTCCATCACGTGCACAGATGATTTTGAGAACACTGGACTGTTGAGACCAAATTTTTGAGCCCAGAGCACGATGTGTCCACCCTTTGCAACCCTATGATACAGGGTTAGTAGGGAGTGATCAGGCTCCATAAGGCTCACCTCACTGGCACCACCCAGGGTAAGTGAAAGCCAATGACAGTTCTGAGTGATCCTAAAATTTCTCATTCTATTACTAACTATGAGCAAAGACTGAAGGCCTCACCATGTTGAGGAAAACAAGAGCTTTAGTTACCTGCTGGCTAGAGCTCAGGTATGTGCCATTTCTAATTATTATTACTTCAACAACAGCAGCTCTAAAGCTCTTCAGAGCAGTAAAGCTAACAGCTAAAGGCTGAGTACAGCAGAACAGGCTGCATTAACTACACGAGGACATCAGTCTGTGAGTTTTACTGTTTTCTAATAAAACTGAAGTGACATGATGGATAAACTGAGATATGTTTATTATTAGATTTTATAGAATTGTCATTTTTTCTCTTTGTATGTAAATGCAAACAAAGGGTTCCAATTTCCAATGTTAAGTATCACAATACTTAACATGTCGTAAAATTTGAAGAGTCCCAAATTAATCGAATTAGGACTCAGTATCGTGACAATATTTTATTGTGGGAATGGGCAATCCCCATCCCTAGAGGACACTAGATAGCATGGTAACTTATTTCACCACAACAACTAAAGAGTTGTCCTCAAACTGTCATGATGCAAAAAAGTAGAGAGCAGCTTTAAAAGGGATAAATTCTCCTGCTTGGCCTAACTCTGCGAACTTAACTAGTTCTTGAATCAGTCCATGTTGTTGAGTCCTGTGAGTCTGGTGAGTGATGTCATACTGTTGATATTTTCATGTATGTGTGCCTGAGCACAGAAAAGGATTCTGTGGGATCAAAACGTTATTGTGAAGTTTGTTATCATCTTGTTAGCTGGTAGCTGTAATGCAGTTATTAATAGTGCTGCTGCTGATTATACTACTACAGCAGTGTGATGAGTTAACTCGTCACCCTGTTTGTGTCGGTTCCTGGGTCGATTGTGGGGCTGATTGGAAGCAAGCAGAGACCACCTCCTTCTGGAGAGCTTGGCGCAGTTATCTGTACCAGATTAAGGATCCTCTGATGTGTTCATATATATTCGCACAAGCTGAGTCGCGTTTGTCTAAGAGTGAAAACAACCTTAAACTCTAGGATGGATGCTCCTCAGCTGAAGCTCTGGGGTCCAGTTCCTCTTGAAGTAAACTGATAACACATGTATTCTTCTATGTATTAATCTTGTTGTTTATTATGACGGTTTAATAAGGTGTGAGGTAAACAAACTCTGACCCCACGTCATCACAAAGACTCAAACAGCTGAAAACTTTATGACTAAACTTTTAACCACACGCAATAAACAAAGAGATGTGACAGATGCACTCTGGGAAACGAAGTCCCAACCTTCATCAGAGATGGAAAAACAACCAGATGGTCACAACAATCAGCGAGTGTGTTTGTGCGAGGACTCACCCGCCCCACCTCCACCAGGTTGGTTACCATGACGATGGCGGCAGTGTTTTCCTGCCAAACCATCCTCCAGAAATCGTAGACCGTCTCCTGCATGGGCCCTGGAACACACAAGGTAAAGTTGGTGTGAGACGGTGGATCAGCGGGCCACACCAGAGCGGGACATGAATTATAACAAGTCTCTTAATTAATTCAGAGTACGCACACGCACACACAAACACACACACACACACCAGCACAAACACAAACACACTGCAATGTTTTTAATCACTGTTGACAGTCTGTGTTTTGACGAGCTAATTAGTTCATGCTAATCCATTCCTGTCCTCAAGTGTTTTACAGAGCGCACACACACACACACACCCTCACACCCACCCACACACACACACACCCACACACCCACACACCCACACACACACACACACAGTCCAGATGCATGCTCAGAGACTGACGTGTGCTCTCAAACACTCTGCCTGTTCGGGCGAGTTTCTACCTGCAGAGACAGAGGGTGCAGCTGAAGCCACATTAGAGACTGTAGCAGCACTGAGACAGAGCTCCTCATTATACCTGAGGACACGGATCAGGACGGGGACGGTGGACTAGCGGTGATGTCCATGCACCACATGCTCAGAGGAGACAGTCCTCAGACTGAGGAGCTCAGGTTCAAATTCAGACTGTGGCTAATTTGTCAGGTTATTCACCATTTATACAATGTTCTATAAAAGCAATAATGCCTTTAACCAGAAATAAGTAAAGTGGATGGATGGTTTGATGTGCAGATGGATGGACAGACAGACAGACAGACAGACAGACAGACAGACAGATAGATAGATAGATAGATAGATGGATAGATGGACAAATGGACAGATTTGGGACAGACAGACACATAAATGGATAGATGGTTGGATGGATGTGCTGTTGTAGCAGCTGTGAGTGTGACTGTGAGTGTTTTGATCCTCCAAGGCTGCCATAGTTGGAGCGTTGACATATCAGTGTTTATCATCATTTAGTTTAGTGTTAACTTCTAAGGACTGTGTGTGATATTTGCGTAAAATATTCCGCTTTTGTATTTGAAACACCCGCGATAGCAAAGCTATTTTTTTTAGCCTGTTTATGGGATTTTCCATTATGTGTTAGCATAAAGCTAGCAGACCTTATGCTGGCTTTGGATTCATGGATACAAAGTACATTCCAATTGATCTCGGGAGTTGGACTGTCTGATTTACGAACAAGATACGTCACTGGGGACTCCCACTTTGGCCAGTATTTTCTACTCAGGAAGTCGGATGATCTTCAGGCATCATGGCTACAGGCATCAGGTACATATACAATATAAAACTCAGCTGACTCACTGAGAGACCCCCACCCTGCTGTGGAAGCTGAGATTTTACAAAGACGGCCTCTTGAAACTTAGAGAACATACAGGTGAGTTTCAGTCTTACCTTGTGTGGCGATGTAGTGGTTTGGTCGATGGTAACCCTACGAGGAGGGAAAGAAGAGTGGTTTATTCTCTGTTAATAAAGTGTGATAGAAACAGAAGTTATTGACACACATTAAAGGATTATTCATTGTTTTTAATCTTTAACAAATTCAGACAAACTCCAAAAAAACACTGGCAGCTGTTGGAGAGGACATGAAGCTGGAGATTGAGATACTCTTCTAGATCAGTCGTTGGCAACAGGAGGGGCACATAAGGCTCCATATTTTATATATATTTAGTTTCAAATAAATATAAATTATATACATGAAGAAGCAGAAGTGAACTAGATAAAAGCCTGAGAAGGTTTCAGCCTGTGTTGTAAAAACATTAGGCACCATGTGGTGGGGCAGGAAGTATCAGTGATTTCACTCATGAGGTATTTCCATGACATGGCGTTGGCTGAACTTGCCTCTCATGAGTTTTCTGTCTCTCTGTCTGTAGCTGTCTCTGGAACAAAACTCTCCTCATTGTGCAAAAAGACTCAGACTGAGAGCCAGCCAGGCTCCTAGAGGGCCATAAAGGTACTGCAGGGGGGCCAAAGGAGGCTGTTTACACCAACATAAAAGCCATTAACAGAATTTTGAATAACAAATCATGTTTTAAATGGGCATAAAATACATGGAGCAGCACGGTGGAGCAGCAGGTAGTGCACGTGCCCAACAGCAAGAACGTTGGTGGTCCGATCCCCACGTCGGTCAGGGTCTTTCTGTGTGGAGTTTGCATGTTCTCCCAGTGCACGTGTGGGTTCTCTATAGGCATTCCAACTTCCTCCTACAGACCTAAAACATCCTCATTAGGTTGATTGGTGACTCTAAATTGCCCTTAAGTATGAGTGGGAATGGTTGTCTGTCTCTCTATGTGGCCCTGTTATTGGCTGACGACCAGTTCAGGGTGTACCCCAGCTCTTGCCCAATGTCAGCTGGGATAGGCTCCAGCCTCCAAAAGGGATAGGCGGTAGAGATAATGGATGGATGGATAAAACACATGGCTTTAATTTTTATGGTTTTTTTATTTCAGTGTTTGGGAACAAATTTTGTGAATGTGGTCCAAAAAGGAAAAAAGTAGATTCTGTATTACTAACAAAGGACATGAGATTTAACACTTTTTATATAATTAAGTGCCTCATATTTAATATAGCACTGGAAACAACAACATACTGATGAGGTCTTACTATGTGTGCAGGTCTAAAAATCCAAAGGCAATTGTTTTTTTCTCTCATGTTAATATCAAAGTGAGATTTTATTTTAAATATTCATTTTACATTTGAATGAGATTTACACACCTGTTACGGTTTGCTGCCATGTTAGGCAGTCAGGATATCAGTGTTACAGTGCATTGTTTTTGCTGTAATATTTATTTGCATTGCACTGATGCATCTATGCATTCATTTAGTAATTCTATGTCCATGTATTGATAATAAAGAGGTAATTATTTAATCATGTGTTGTGGTCGTAATCAGAGTTTTGGGGCCCTGGCATGTTCAGAATGCTGTAGAGGGCATAACCAAGACAACATTTCTGACATGTTTGATCTGGACAGAGACTTGAAGGTGACTTCAGGTGAAATCCATATGTATTAAAAAGACTTAAACTTTGACCTCTTGACCCCTCTAAATACTCTGAACAACCTACCCACTGCAATGTCCTCACAGAGATGGTAAACCAACACGGTTCTCACAAAGTTAGAAAGACAAACACACACGCTGACTTTGAGCAGAGACATTTCCTCCAAGTTTGTTTACAGAGTCAACACCAACCACCGTCGCCATGGAAACAGAGTCGACCAGGACGTTTCTAATCGACCCTTGCCTGTGTGCGTGTGCGTGTGCATGTTACTCACGTCCACGTAGTTGGCGTTGATGTAGTCAGAGCCGCTCTCTCCGTCCTGAGGCTGCAGACGCACTCGGGAATGATCATCTACACACACACAGAGTTAATTGGTCTGCTGGTTGTCGTGGTGAAGCTGAACATAATCACCTCTAATTAGACTGTGCTGAATAAACGATATAATAATAAATTAATAAGTACTTCATTATGTGGCAGAGTGAGAGCATGTTTGTGTTCTGTTTACATCCCATAATCACATTAACCCTAAAAATTAATCCTAAATAAGTAAATGATGCTTTTATGTCAGGCTTTTTCCTCATTATGGTGAATTAACTCTAAACTCTTCTTCAGGGACTGTGTGCACTCAAACATTTGATGTTTTTATTCATAATAAAACAGAAACGCTGCTCTGATATGAAAAGGAAACATACTGGTTAGAAAATACAAAAAAACAGAACAAAGATTTTAAATTGTGAGGAGTTATAGTTCAAAAACAGTCCAGTGTTAGGATCTTAAAGTTAAAATCTGAGAAAGTCTCATAAATCAACATTTTTATCCCTTAATGATGAATTTAGAGCTGATGGAAGTCAGTGAACATTTACAGCCTGAAAACATTTGACATGTTCAGACTCATTCTGCTTTTTACAGGTGAAGATGATGGATCTACATGCTGGCATCATGCAGTTTGTCCATCTGGGGGCGCTATTACTCCAGAGCATGATGCCTTTATAACACCGTCTGCAGCAAAACAGCGTTCTCTTGTTGGAAACATGAAATTCAGAGGAACTAGACGAAGTCATGTGACATCAGCTGACTGATAATAAAGGAGATTTCTGGTGATGCGTCTCAATGGACGCTGCTCGCACTGCCCGTCATCTCAACGAAACTTTAGATCAACCTACCCACAGTCAGAGAGGCTGTATTCAGGCAGGACTTACAGTCGTCTGACAATAGTGATTACACGTGGATGTGCAGCCATGTCAATCATACCCCTACTTCTAAAACCAGAATCCTTGGGGTGCTGGTTTGGTGGAGTGGTAAGCAATCAGGCACGACCCATATACGTGCCTCTGCCGGTCCGGGTTTGAATCCAGCCTGTGGCCAGTTTGCCGAGTGTCCTCCCCTACTCTCTCTCGTACCTTTGTACAAGCCTAACCACTGTCTCTCTCTCTCTCCTATCAATAAAGGCACAAAATGCTCCAAAAAATCTTTAAAAAAAAAGGATAAAATAAAAAATAAAACTAGAATTCTTACAAAATAAAAAAAAAAATCAACCCCCTCAAAGAGAGAGCACGAAGATGTATTGTAGTTTTAGACTGAAGCTGTTTTTTGAGCCAGGCTGTACAGATGTCATATCCACCCTCCATGTTCAAACGTTCATGTTTACAGCTTAAATAAACATCTATAACTCATCTGTTTGGGCTTGAAGAAGATAGTGATGGCGAATTAGAGGCGTGGCTGATATTCAGCTCCACCTCTTTGACTAAATATGAACTAATCCAAAGTTTGTTTGAGACATTTAATTGCTTGCTTTGTTGACCCGAACTTGATCACTTGACTTTATGGTTTGGCTTGATTTTTTTCACACTTGTCTTGTTAATCTAGCCTCTTGAACTTTTAGTTTGATTTGAAGGTTAGCCATGTTAGATTGACCTTGTAACTTGCCTTCTTTGACTCGGTGATGATGCCTCTTTGGTTTGTTTCCTTGATCATGACTTTTTGGTATGACTGCTGACCTTGACTAACTTGTCTGACTTCTTGATCTCACCTTATAACTGGTGTGATTTGTTGATGCAGAATTATTGATAATTATGTTTGTTTATCTTGAACTGTTTGTCCTTGTTGGTCTAATAAGCTGATGGTGATTGGTTGATCCTGTTGCAGGACTTGTTGATTTGTTTGTTTGGTCCTTTTTATTTGCTCTGTTCAACTGACTAAAAAGAGCGACTAGTGATCTGACTTTAATCTTGACATATTGGTTTGACTGGTTACTTTGGTCCTTTTGTTTGCTTGCTGGTTTAACCTTTTTGACCTTGACTAGTTGGATAACTCGTTGGTCTTGACATGTTTACCCTGACTTTGTTGGCTTTATTTGTTGATCAACTTTTTTTTTGGTTAATTGTTGGCTTGACTTGTTTTATTAATTAGTCTTCCTTATTGATCAAAAGTCATTAGTTTGACTAGTAATCGAAAAATTTTGATCATGTCATGTTTATTTGTTTTTCTTGACTTATTGTCCAGCATGCAAGCTTGACTTTTTTTTCTCAGTTTGGCTTGTTTGATTGTATTGTCATGTTCTGACTTCTGACTTCAGACTGCTTTGGTTTGCCTTGTTGGTTTGACTTGGCTTTAAAGACTTATTGGTCTGACTCTATCTTGACTTGTTTGGTTAGCTTAAAATGTTGACTTCTTGGATTAACTAGTCATTTATTACTTGTCAGTTTTTTTTTTCTTGACTGATTGTTTGACCTTCAATACATCTGATTTACTGACAGGTTTATGATGACTGATTGGATTGACTTGTTGTTCTGCCTCATTGATCTTAAATTGTTAATCTTTTTTCGTTGGTTTGCCTTGTTGATCCAGATTAATTTACTGATTTGACCTGTCAGATAAGACGTGATTTAACTTGTTTGTTTGCCTGTTGGTTAGATTAGTGGTTTGATTTTTTCGCCTGACTTGCTGGGTGACTTGTTGGTCAAGACCGTTTCATCAAATCTTTTAGGGTTTATTTGATAGTTTGAATTGTTGGTGTGACCTGTTAACATCAATACTTTGGTGTGACTTGTTATTTGACTTGATAACTTAACTTCTAACTAAGGCAGTTCTTCCAGAAACTACTTCAAGTGTTTAGGCTGCTGGACACGATTGCGTGGCAACCACAATCTGCTCTAAAAAACAAAATAATCCAGATTTGTAACTTTGGGGATTAAACTTGAGCCTTCTCCATCTAGTCTCTCCGCCCTGTCTATTGACGGCTGCAGATTTTCCAACATGGCCAACAGGAAGCACACGCTTACGGGCTGTTTGTGTTTTCTTTACCCATCAGGCACCTCTCATGTCGGCACACATCAACACTCCTCCAACAGCTCCAGGTCCTTAAACACATCATGAACCTGCTAAAGCTAATGTGCTACCGTCCCAGAAAGCTGCATGTGACAGCTGCTCACTTTCAGCTGCTGGCTGCTGCACTCTCTCTCTGTGTCCTGTGGTAGTGTCATTATGCTAATGAGTTCTGATGGAGGCCGCTGTGAGCTACGGAGGCCTGAAGGGACACACTTCATGTTCACACCAGCCACACATACACCTGGTTCTGCAACAGTGTGTGTGTTGCAGGCTCAGAGCTGTTTTTAGGTCTTTGTTATGAAAAAATTGATTTAATAAATTAGACCGATGAATTCATTCACGCTGTTCGCCTCACTGTTCTTCATACGAGGTTTTTGCTCTTCGGGTAAAGGTCTCGCCTTGTTGCCCAATCTGCCCTAAGCTCTGGACAAATCACTTTAAAACTCTGAGTGCATGTTTTTTATGGTCATTGTAGACCACATGGAGGGTGGATGAGATTGCTGCTGCTTCAGACTGAGCCTCTAGTGGACAAGAGAAGAACTGCAGCTTGTAACACTTTTGGCTCTGTTTCTCAGCACTAGTGGTTGCTGCTTGGTTGCACAATATATTTTCTGATAACCATCATTTTAGGGACCCTGACAGCTGAGGGGTTTGCAGGCGCGCCACAAAAACTGGACTCTTGTATTTGACTCTGGGCCCTTTGCTGCCTTTCTCCTCACACTCCCTGAACCCCTGACCACTTTTTTAACCCAGACAACTGACCCTCTCCCAGTAACGGTAGACAAACCAAAAATCAAAATATGAAGACAACATAATCAAAAAGGGTTTAGGGCAAAGGCATTTCAGATCTCATAAAAAAATATATAAAAATATTAACTTTACTTTAATGTTGATACTGAAATGAAGACATGATCATACGGTGTGATTCATTCAGATGTTTAGCCTCTTCACTGGTCTCTATATAAATTAATAATCTGATTGATGAGACTGAACTGGGGTTAAATGGTCTGTCGATCTATCTGCAGAGTGAGGGTACATACAGGCGATGATGTTTCCATAACGGTTCTTCATGCGGTTCTCGTCCTTCTTGGCAGAATCCCATGGAGCCGATTGTCCCTCGAAAAAACTCTGAAAAAGACAAAAACAGAGTTTGTTTAAAGAACGGAGCGAGAGTGATGAAACTCTGTGAGCGAACGACTTCATGAATAATGCAGAGGATGTGTTTCTCCCTGAACACACAAACACACTCAGTGTTTTACGGTCAGAGCAGATGATTAAGTCCAATTATGAGAATGAGGCTCAGAGACGAGCTGGAGGCATCAAAACACACTGATCGTGGAGATTCTGCATTCAGATCTAAAATACTGTGTGTGCTGAAACAACACTTACTGTGTGTGTGGCCCACAGGAACTAAAACAGCTCCACATTCATCTCCATCACAGAAACACTGCGCTCATTTACGGCCTCAGATTTTTAGTCTTTAGTGTTTGTTTCAGGGTCAGGATCAGAGTCGTTCACCAAACATGGAGTTATCATTTAAAAGGAAGGGGATCTGAATATTTATTGGTATTCATGCCCTTTTTGATATCCATCATTTATTCCAGAGTGTATATTGGCTGTGAGGCAGCAGCCATAAGGCAGGGTGGGGGACACCAATGTCTTAGTTCAAACAAAGCATTTGACTGGGATTTTGGACCTGCATTCAGGGTCAGAATCCAATGTTTTGACTCACCGGCCAAGGTGCGGGCAGATCCAAATTGTCAAACGTGTTTTACTGACTAATATGAATATGCAGACGGTTTGTCGGCCATACAAATCACATGGCAGCAACTCAATGCATTCAGGCATGCAGACACGAGTTGGGGTTTACAGAGAATGGTCTGAAGAACAGATCTCATTATAATAGAGCATCTTACCTTTCCTTACATATAATCCATGTATCTCTACATCTATCCACCCATCTATATATGTAACAATCTCTATCTATCTATCTATCTATCTATCTATCTATCTATCTATCTATCTATCTATCTATCTATCTCCAGAGTTGATGGAGCTCCTCCATACTTTGATCCTCAGCAGGTTTCCTGGTCGCTCATTAAATTGCCCGCAGACTGAGTGTGTGTGTGACAGCAAACATCCAGACATCCATCAAACTGAAGGATGAGTGATGTCACACGCACACACACACACACAGACGCACACACACTCTCAGCTGTGAATGACTGACAGTCAGGAACAAAGGGAGGAGGAGAATAAAAAGAAGAGCAGAGGAGATGAACTAATGACTGCTGACAGCGACTCCACTGACTCTGTTTCCCTTAGGCTTGTTTCTGCTAATGCTAAAGCTAATGCTCTCCCCCCCCCCAACACTCTAAAGTCTCTCAAACACTGGCCAAACACTTGAGGAATTTAGGATGGATTTTAGACCCAATACCCTCCTTTACCATGGGGTTTGGGGGGTGGGTGTTCGTGGCATGGCCTGGTTTGCATTGCAGCAGATTCCCTCAGAGGGTGGCTGGGCTCAGCCTTGGGCTGTGTCTGCATATTAAAGCTATTTTTAAAACTGAGGATTTCCTCCACTTTAAAAACATCCCTGTCCACACGGAAAAATAAAAATGCATGAACACTGTTAAACTTAAGAGCCTCGTAATGATGTCTGTTAAATCACTCTGTTTAGGGATGCATGGTATTAGATTTTTTAAGATATCTAATAAAAAAACATCCGTCTGCTGTTCACTGAGTGTGATGTATGGGCACTGTGAATGTTGATGATGTTCTGAGAAGAAGGAGATCCTCTTCCTCCATTTCTCAAACACTGATGATCCACAAACACATGAACAAACAGCAGCTGCTGAGATGTTGACAGAAACATGCTAGTCGGGGTGTTGTCATTGGATGGACGTTCACTAAAGTACACAAACACAGATGAAAGCCTCAGACTGTCTTCGCTTGATCTTTGAGTCACAGTGAAACCCTCCAAACCTGTTAAATATGAGCACCTTAATGGACGTAAAACAGGAAGAGTCCTTGAAGTGTTGCAGGACAGTTTTTGTTGGTAACCCTTTCAGAAATGTTCCCAAGACAAGAGGAGCTTTTGAACACAGAGCATCAGTGCAATGGCTTCGTTGAAAGGAGTATCCTGAAAATGTTGGCAATTGCTATCCTGTAGATTCGTCAAGCAAAGAAATGGCAGCCAAGACATAGACCCTAAAGCAGGGTACGCACATAGAGATTATCAGGCTGTTTTTGTCTGAACTTTCCCCTTTCTGACCAAGGACTGCAAACTCCAGATTATCTTATGTCTTATAAGATTATCCAATAAGATTAACCTGTGGTCTGAGGTGTGTCAAGAGTGAATTTGTCCCAATAATCAGCTCCAAAACAGGTCGGGACCGACAATCGTAAATATCAAATTTGTTCAATAATTACATCCAAAAATCTTCTTGTGTCAGGAAAGCTGACGACTCCTGAGTCATGCCTCCAGGAATTGTAATGTTGAACAGAATGTAGCCAATCAAGGAGCGAGCTGACTGAGGAACAAGGAAGCAGTCGTAAGTGAAAAGATTTTTACCACACTTTTTTTTTAGTTCTGGATTTTTCTGTCAAAAATACTCCCAAGACCACCATCATTCTCTATTCTCATATGTCCTCTTCCATGTTGCGTGTTGTGCTTTCCTGTTGTTGCTATGTTTCATCTTCTTTGTTTTTGTTAGATCACGTTTGATCATGTAAGGTTTCTTTCTTGGGGGACTATATTCTAGATCGGTGGTGGGACAGAATGGTTATGTTGAGATTATTGGAGCACACCACACACAGTATGATCAAAACTGTTCAATGTCTGATTTTTTTCTTCATGTGTGGGGTCTCTAACTGATAAAACATCTCTTCAGATTTAGAAAATCTTTATGTGTGTACCCCACTTAACTGGGAACACAGAGACCTAATAGCACACGAACCAAACAAAAACTTTCAGAGGAACAAGGGTCCCAAAGGTCTTTAGTCCTGGGACTACAGGGTCCAGTTTCATACATCTCTGAGAATAATCATAATTTCTAAATATGGACATAAAAATAATGCGAACCCAACATTTCTAAAGAAAGACATGATGACAAGGCAAAAGCAAGTCACACTCAACATCATGAAAAGTTATTCTCATTGATTCGATTCATAGATCTGAACCAACAAACTCTTGGACAAATGGATAATGCCAGAGGAGGGTCTTTGGAGGGAGGGTCCTGTTCTCTGAGAAATATGTATTAAGCAATAAAGACCCTGGATACATGGTCCTCAGAGATCCAGTAATCACTGGGCCTGTGGGTGACATGACAAAACAAGATCCTGAGAGCTTTTGACTCTTGGGACAGAAGACCCATGAGACTTTAAGTAGATGAAAACAGGAACCCAGGTCCCCTGAGTCCTAGACCCTTTGTTTCTCTTAAAAAGTATTTTTGGACCATTGGAAGTGTGAGGTTCGGATCCCTGGAAGATGGAAAGATTGGGAAAAGATTCCCAGGACTAACGGATAGAAGACAGGACCTTTGGAGTAGTGAACCGTAGTAGCCTCTGTTGAACAGTGTTAAGGTGAACCGCATGTTAGTGGCTCTTTCACAAAGGGTACCCAGGGATGATTAAACCAAGGAAATGGATTCTCATTGAAAACTTTGACCTTTGGATCCTGAGGACATAAAAACTATAATGAAGGGAGGATTGGACTTATAGAACAGGGGATCATGGAGTCAGAAAGACAGACCATTAAGACAAATACCCCAGGGTTGGACAATCAAAGTAACTTCAATATCAGGAACATCAAACAAAAGGGACGTAAGAGCCTGGGAACTTGAGACTTTAAGGAAGGGAACCCCATAACTTTAAGATCTTCGATAAACAGGACCAAGGTGATACTGGGATGAACCTGGTCCACTAAACTTCCAGCCTTCTCATATGTGTCATGGGCTGAAACTGACACAGTTCTGGTACCAGGAACTTCAGTTTCAGTCATTGCGCTTTTCCTGAATTTGGTCTCTGCTCAACTCTGTTCGACTCCAGTCCATCAGTGTTCAGCAGCGTCTTTATGTCAGGTTGTAGCATCAGCTCAGCTTGCTTGAACCTTACCCTCGGTGGTACCAAAGGAAGTAATCACAGATGGAGAAGCAAGTGGTTTACCTCTGTGACCTCAAAGTAAGCAAAGACAGCCTGAGGCCGGTGAATCTACCAGCTCTGGTGATGACATGCGTTGTTTAGCTCGTACTCAGTGGCTAGTCTAGTTCACAAAAACAGGATGTTGGGAATCTGAGAATCAAGAAGGTGTCTTACCTCGTTAAGCTGTCCAATCAGATTAATTAGTAAGGGGGGAGCATGAAGGGAGATAACAACCATCAGTGGCTCGTTAGCAATCAGATCGACCCAAATCAAGGCTAATCAGTTAATTCATCAACAATCAATCAATTCATCAGTCAGTGTAAATCAGTTTGGCCTGCATACAGAAGAATGGAAGGTTAGTTATTTTAATTAAACTCAGAGACTATGGTCAAACTTTGTGCTAATGATGAAGCGCTGAACTTCACTGATGACGTCTGTGCTGTTAAGTCCATGAATGTTAATTAACTTGGCTTGAATGACTGATTGTAAGATGAGATATGGTGATTGTAACTCCATAAACGCTGCAGGTGATGATGATGGTTCACATTCATGTTATCATCATGGGTTCATGATGACATGGTTCATGCACTGAAATATAAAAGCACAAGGATCAGATGTTTCCATTCACTCCAGTATAACCCGTCAGATTCATGCTCTGTTTGAGAGTTTAATAAAAAAACTCTTACAGAGCAGAGAAACTTTAATTTTTAAGC
>JBAMNC010002136.1:0-112769 GCA_037902135.1 Cetoscarus ocellatus
TAGTAGAGGTTAGAACAAGAACAAGAACTGCAGTTGGAGTACTTGGAGGATCGGATAGATCTTGATAAAACCCCACATTGGCACTCAGGTATTACGTGTGAACAGCTCAGGTTCATCAAGATCCACTATTCTCTCAAAGTCCTTAGAGAGTGAATTTGAAAACTTCATCCCTGAAGGATTTTTTGACGAAGACCTTGAACCCTTATATAGGGTCAAAAGACACGACAACACAGAGCGTAAATGGTCGATTGGGATCTCCAAGTCAGGAAAAAGTGGTTGATTATTGGTGACTCTAATCTGGCCAGGATACCAGGTCACAGTATTCCTGATCTTCAGATTGATAGCTATCCAGGAGCAAACTTTAGGCATGCAGAGGCCATTATAGCCAAAGCTACAAGCCAGTTGGTGGTTGAAAAGTGGTCCTTTCCTTTGGTCTTAACAGGTCGAGCACAAAGAGCGAAGGAAACGGCTGTTAAAACAGATGCAGGGAGCAGTCAGAATGGCTAAGAGGCAGTTTCCCTTCCGAAATTTGTGGGTACCACTGATTAACTATTCTGCTGCATTGCCAGAGGATGAAAAACTGACCTCCAGATGTTGAATAACCACATTGTTAAAAACATGCCATATGTTGACGCACTGGAGGAGTCCATGTTTGAAACAGAAAAGGGGATGACCTACATTGGACCAAAGAAACGGCTACTGCTATGCTGAATCATTGGACCTCTAAGTTAAACTTCAAAGCCCATAAGCCTCATAGAGGAGGGGCAGCAGGGTTTAGACCCCTTTTGTCAAAAAATGTTATTATATTAGCAAAAGAACTTCCGTCCCACTGAAGCACAGCTTGATCTGCTAAATAAAGGTCTGACATTTATCCCCACTATAGCTTTAGGAAAGAATCAAAAAAATCAATTACAATTGGACATTCAAAACAATCATAGGAAAATCATGTTAGCAGCATACTTTAAGGACAAAGACAGGACACCAGCACGCCATTTACACCAGCATCAGTATGGTCTCCACCAATTAACAAGTTACCAAAGGAAATCATTTCATTAATTGAAAAAGATAATGAAGATTTTAATAACCATTTCAGTTTCATAAAGAGAAAAAGCAATTTATCACAGGCAGAGGTGGAAGCCTTGACAGACTTAATTAAGAATAAATAACATTGTTATAAAACCCGCGGATAAAAGGGAGTGCGGTGGTCATAATGGGACGGGACCAATATATTACAGAGGTCCAACGTCAACTGGAGGATGTAAATTATATAAAAAATTAGATGCACCAATATATCTTAAAACAGTCCCTTAGTTCATTCAATTATAGATACATTAAAAGATAGGAAATTCATAAACAATAAACAAAAACAATATCTTTAAAGGTGACAAACAACCAAGAGAAAGGCCGATTCTTTATATGCCGAAAATTCATAAAGACCCAAAAAATGGACCATACCATTGAGATACCGCCAGGAAGACCATAGTCTCAGATTGCGGGTGTAGTGAGACATACAAACTGCAGAATTTATTGATTATTTTCTCAACCCGCTTTCGGTGCTTCATTCTTCATATGTAAAAGATACATATCATTTCATAGAAATTGTTAAAAAGATTAAAATCACAAACCAATTCTGTTTTTTTACTATAGATGTGGACAGTTTATATACGAACATTGATATTAAAGCAGGGGATGGACACAGTTTAAAAAGTATTTAAAAAAGTTTCAAAAAGAGACAGACCAGACGAACAAATTTTACAGTTATTGGAAATTAATTTGACAAAAAATGATTTTGTCTTCAACGGACAATATTATTTACAGATCAAGGGAACAGCCATGGGTAAAAAATTTGCCCCGGCATATGCCAATATTTTTATGGCAAACTGGGAGGAGGAAGCCCTGGCCAAATGTTCCAAGAAACCTCTTTATTATTTAAGATATTTGGATGACATTTGGGGGATTTGGAGTTATTCCAAGAAGACTTCGGAGAATTTATTGCCACTTTGAACAACCACGATCCATCAATTAAATTGAAGTATACAGTGGATCAACAATCAATTGATTTTCTGGATACTACAGTTTATAAAGGTCCTTCCTTTGACTTACATGGGACCTTGGATATTAAGGTATTTTTTAAGGAAACCGATACACACGCCTTACTTTTCAAAAACAGTTTTCATCCACGACACACCTTTAAAGGACTTGTGAAGTCACAGTTTATTACGGTTTCATAGGATTTGCACACAAAAACAAGACTTTTTAAATGCGGTAAAAACACTATTTGGGGCCTTGAGAAAAAGAGGTTATTCCAGGTGGTTTTTGAGAGAATGTTTTAAAACTTACCTGAGACCAAAATCAAAATGCAACAAGGAAATTCTTCCAATTATCACCCAGTATTCAACAGTTAGCAAGAGTCTACATTGGTACATTAAAAACAATTATAACAGACTATTAGAAAGTACAGGAATTTTACAAAACCACAAAATAATTTCTGCATATCGCAAAAACAAAACCCTTAAAGATTTCTTGGTTCGGGCTAAACTCAAACCACTTCAACAGCCCAACATTAATCTCAAGTTTGGATATTTTTGTTTATTAAAGTTCATTAAGAATCGAGTTCATAAAACCTTGTTCAGAATTACACAACAGTTTACACCGTACACTAAGAACTGCGTTTATGTTATTTTCTGTGCCAAATGTGGCATACAGTATATAGGAGAAACTAAAAATTCAATCATGACAAGGATGTGGCAACATAGATTTAAGATTAAAAATAAAAAAGATGTTGATACTCCCCTAATTAAACATTTCATTTTGCATGGCATGCAGGCAGTCCGAGTAGCAGGGGTTCAAAGTAATTCTTCTTGGACTGATAAACAAAGAAAAAGTTGCGAGAGAAGGTGGATATATTTACTGGACACTAAAGAGCCAGGTGGCCTTAACATTAGGTACAATTGAGTTATTAATTTATGTATTTAAATATAGGGATCAGAGCAGTAATGTGCTATTTGGGATTTAAATTTAAACCTTATTCTAAAATTGGGGACTAACCCTGATTACAATTAAATAGCCCTAACCCTAACCAATCCTAAACCTAATTATTTGGTTTTATAGCCCTAACCCAACCCTTTTCCTAACCCTAACCTTTTGATTTTATAGCCATTACTTTAATCTAGCCCTAAACCTAACCATTTCTTTTTATAGCAATAATTCCAACTGTTCATTGGTATACTTTTAACACTAAACTCAAATAATAATTCATTATATACTTTTAAACCAAATATTTAAATAAAAAACACAATTAATATGTTAGATTAAAAGTTTATTATAAATTACACACATAAATAAATTCAATATCATTTCTTTTTCATCATTAATTCATGTATTTCAAAAGCTTAAAAAATATTCTGCATTTACAGGGTTAAAGTGAAAGTGAAACCTAAGGAAACTCATATGAGACTGGTGGGAATCAATCATTCAGGGAGGGAGGGGTATAAAAGGGAGTGCAGCTGCATTCTGCTCATTTCTGCTCTGATCTCTGAAGAGTCAACACCTCTCTCTGACTGTCAGCAAGCAGCCTTGTCTTCGTTTTTCTGGATTTTTTCTCCGTGCCTAGCCTGAAGAAGACCATTTGTGGTCGAAACGTCGCGCGTAGGCACGAGTAATTTATTTTTGGGAGTTTTTTTGTTTTTATAAAAACTAATTTTCTGTTTATTTTCTTTACAATCCTTAAAAACAACATTTTCATTTCATTTTCTTTTGATTAAAAACAACAATTTCACTTTTGATTTCATCTTTTATTTAAAAACAAATTAATTTTAATACATTTTATTTCATTTCATTTCTTTACAAAAACAATACATACATACAAAATAAAGACAACACAAATACATACAAATAACAACATCATGATGGGACCCACTCAAGATGAGTGGATCCAAGTGCGTTACGGAAGGAGAGGCGGTCGCCCCCGTAACCGCACTTTTGATGAAGGACCGCCAACCCAAACTCAGTCATGGGACAGGGGGAGGGGAGGATACCGTGGGATGGCCCGCGCATTTCCTGTATCCAATAAGAGGAGACAGGTTCGCTTTCTCTCACCTAACCAGCCTGTGCCTCCTCCGGTTTACTCCGCTCCTCGTCGTCCCCCTGCACCACCAGCACATAGGGGACCCCAAAACAGAACCTATGCACAGGTGGTGCGCCAAAACAATCCCTTTGCGGCTGCTGGGGATTATTCAGATGGTCATTACAACCACAACACAGCCTGGAAACAACAACGTGGCAGATATTTCCCACCCACGAAACAGTCTGAGCCAATCGATCCAAATTTCGGAAAACAGGTTCGAACGTTTCACAAGGTCATTAAAATGGTGCATCATCTGCAGAATGTGAGCCCCGAATCTGATCAGCGTGGTCCTCAGATGATAGCCAAGATGACAGACATTTTGGCCACCATGATAAAACCGGCGAGTCCAACAGAAAAAACCACAGATATGATAGCAGGAAATGCTAAGAATTGGGGCCACAACACTTTGATTATTCTCCAGGACCATTACAAAGAGGGTCTGGAGAACATGTTAAATGACTTGTCTGGCAAACTGGAATCAGATTGGAGAGAGCCCTTTAAAGTGGCAGTACGTTGGGCCCGCCGGAACTTGCCCCGCATTGATTCGGGGGTCATAGATCATGCAGAAGCATTGATCGCGGCTTGTGGAGAACCTGAAAAGTGCACAGACAAACAAAACGAAGTTCCAGAAATGGACAAACAACAACAAACAGAGGGAGTTTTAAGGAGGAGGAGAGGGGTAGTTCTTCCCTCCTCACAAACTGAGTTTTTACAGGAGATAGTGGAGATCACCCCAGACCCCAATACACACACCACAACCAAAAAAACAACTGAGGTCCAAACAGGTCCAAATCAAACAAGCAAAACGGTCTCACAGACAACCCAGACAATGGAAAGGGGGACAAGCCCGTTTCATGAGGATGATTTGGAACTGATGGACCTATCACCAGTACGCAATGCTGCAACCACCATAGATCAGGGGTCAAGGGATCAGGTGGGGGGATCCACCTCTCATGCAATAGGGCAGAGTTCTCCCAAACAGCAGAGGACTCGAAGGACCCTTTTACAACCAGCTCCTAGTGAGGAACCAAGACCGGCCCCACAACAACAGGAGCCAGAGGTGTTAGTAGAGGTAGAACAAGAACAAGAACTGCAGTTGGAGTACTTGGAGGATCGGATAGATCTTGATAAAACCCCACCATTGGCACCTCAGGTATTACGTGTGACAGCTCAGGTTCATCAAGATCCACTATTCTCTCAAAGTCCTTCAGAGAGTGAATTTGAAAACTTCATCCCTGAAGGATTTTTTGACGAAGACCTTGAACCCCTATATAGGGTCAAAAGACACGACAACACAGAGCGTAAAATGGTCGATTGGGATCTCCAAGTCAGGAAAAAGTGGTTGATTATTGGTGACTCTAATCTGGCCAGGATACCAGGTCACAGTATTCCTGATCTTCAGATTGATAGCTATCCAGGAGCAAACTTTAGGCATGCAGAGGCCATTATAGCCAAAGCTACAAGCCAGTTGGTGGTTGAAAAAGTGGTCCTTTCCTTTGGTCTTAACAGTCGAGCACAAAGAGCGAAGGAAACGGCTGTAAAACAGATGCAGGGAGCAGTCAGAATGGCTAAGAGGCAGTTTCCCTATTCCGAAATTTGGGTACCACTGATTAACTATTCTGCTGCATTGCCAGAGGATGAAAAACTGACCCTCCAGATGTTGAATAACCACATTGTTAAAAACATGCCATATGTTGACGCACTGGAGGAGTCCATGTTTGAAACAGAAAGGGATGACCTACATTGGACCAAAGAAACGGCTACTGCTATGCTGAATCATTGGACCTCTAAGTTAAACTTCAAAGCCCCATAAGCCTCATAGAGGAGGGGCAGCAGGGGTTTAGACCCCTTTTGTCAAAAAATGTTATTATATTAGCAAAGAACTTCCGTCCCACTGAAGCACAGCTTGATCTGCTAAATAAAGGTCTGACATTTATCCCCACTATAGATTTAGGAAAGAATCAAAAAAATCAATTACAATTGGACATTCAAAACTATCATAGGAAAATCATGTTAGCAGCATACTTTAAGGACAAAGACAGGACACCAGCACCGCCATTTACACCAGCATCAGTATGGTCTCCACCAATTAACAAGTTACCAAAGGAAATCATTTCATTAATTGAAAAAGATAATGAAGATTTTAATAACCATTTCAGATTTCATAAAGAGAAAAGCAATTTATCACAGGCAGAGGTGGAAGCCTTGACAGACTTAATTAAGAATAAAAACATTGTTATAAAACCCGCGGATAAAGGGAGTGCGGTGGTCATAATGGGACGGGACCAATATATTACAGAGGTCCAACGTCAACTGGAGGATGTAAATTACTATAAAAAATTAGATGCACCAATATATCTTAAAACAGTCCCCTTAGTTCATTCAATTATAGATACATTAAAAGATAGGAAATTCATAAACAATAAACAAAAACAATATCTTAAAGGTGACAAACAACCAAGAGAAAGGCGATTCTATATATTGCCGAAAATTCATAAAGACCCCAAAAAATGGACCATACCATATGAGATACCGCCAGGAAGACCAATAGTCTCAGATTGCGGGAGTGAGACATACCAAACTGCAGAATATATTGATTATTTTCTCAACCCGCTTTCGGTGCTTCATTCTTCATATGTAAAAGATACATATCATTTCATAGAAATTGTTAAAAAGATTAAAATCACAAACCAATTCATGTTTTTTACTATAGATGTGGACAGTTTATATACGAACATTGATATTAAAGCAGGGATGGACACAGTTAAAAAAGTATTTAAAAAGTTTCCAAAAAGAGACAGACCAGACGAACAAATTTTACAGTTATTGGAAATTAATTTGACAAAAAATGATTTTGTCTTCAACGGACAATATTATTTACAGATCAAGGGAACAGCCATGGGTAAAAAATTTGCCCCGGCATATGCCAATATTTTTATGGCAAACTGGGAGGAGGAAGCCCTGGCCAAATGTTCCAAGAAACCTCTTTATTATTTAAGATATTTGGATGACATTTGGGGGATTTGGAGTTATTCCAAAGAAGACTTCGGAGAATTTATTGCCACTTTGAACAACCACGATCCATCAATTAAATTGAAGTATACAGTGGATCAACAATCAATTGATTTTCTGGATACTACAGTTTATAAAGGTCCTTCCTTTGACTTACATGGGACCTTGGATATTAAGGTATTTTTTAAGGAAACCGATACACACGCCTTACTTTTCAAAAACAGTTTTCATCCACGACACACCTTTAAAGGACTTGTGAAGTCACAGTTATTACGGTTTCATAGGATTTGCACACAAAAACAAGACTTTTTAAATGCGGTAAAAACACTATTTGGGGCCTTGAGAAAAAGAGGTTATTCCAGGTGGTTTTTGAGAGAATGTTTTAAAACTTACCTGAGACCAAAATCAAAATGCAACAAGGAAATTCTTCCAATTATCACCCAGTATTCAACAGTTAGCAAGAGTCTACATTGGTACATTAAAAACAATTATAACAGACTATTAGAAAGTACAGGAATTTTACAAAACCACAAAATAATTTCTGCATATCGCAAAAACAAAACCCTTAAAGATTTCTTGGTTCGGGCTAAACTCAAACCACTTCAACAGCCCAACATTAATCTCAAGTTTGGATATTTTTGTTTATTAAAGTTCATTAAGAATCGAGTTCATAAAACCTTGTTCAGAATTACACAACAGTTTACACCGTACACTAAGAACTGCGTTTATGTTATTTTCTGTGCCAAATGTGGCATACAGTATATAGGAGAAACTAAAAATTCAATCATGACAAGGATGTGGCAACATAGATTTAAGATTAAAAATAAAAAAGATGTTGATACTCCCCTAATTAAACATTTCATTTTGCATGGCATGCAGGCAGTCCGAGTAGCAGGGGTTCAAAGTAATTCTTCTTGGACTGATAAACAAAGAAAAAGTTGCGAGAGAAGGTGGATATATTTACTGGACACTAAAGAGCCAGGTGGCCTTAACATTAGGTACAATTGAGTTATTAATTTATGTATTTAAATATAGGGATCAGAGCAGTAATGTGCTATTTGGGATTTAAATTTAAACCTTATTCTAAAATTGGGGACTAACCCTGATTACAATTAAATAGCCCTAACCCTAACCAATCCTAAACCTAATTATTTGGTTTTATAGCCCTAACCCAACCCTTTTCCTAACCCTAACCTTTTGATTTTATAGCCATTACTTTAATCTAGCCCTAAACCTAACCATTTCTTTTTATAGCAATAATTCCAACTGTTCATTGGTATACTTTTAACACTAAACTCAAATAATAATTCATTATATACTTTTAAACCAAATATTTAAATAAAAAACACAATTAATATGTTAGATTAAAAGTTTATTATAAATTACACACATAAATAAATTCAATATCATTTCTTTTTCATCATTAATTCATGTATTTCAAAAGCTTAAAAAATATTCTGCATTTACAGGGTTAAAGTGAAAGTGAAACCTAAGGAAACTCATATGAGACTGGTGGGAATCAATCATTCAGGGAGGGAGGGGTATAAAAGGGAGTGCAGCTGCATTCTGCTCATTTCTGCTCTGATCTCTGAAGAGTCAACACCTCTCTCTGACTGTCAGCAAGCAGCCTTGTCTTCGTTTTTCTGGATTTTTTCTCCGTGCCTAGCCTGAAGAAGACCATTTGTGGTCGAAACGTCGCGCGTAGGCACGAGTAATTTATTTTTGGGAGTTTTTTTGTTTTTATAAAAACTAATTTTCTGTTTATTTTCTTTACAATCCTTAAAAACAACATTTTCATTTCATTTTCTTTTGATTAAAAACAACAATTTCACTTTTGATTTCATCTTTTATTTAAAAACAAATTAATTTTAATACATTTTATTTCATTTCATTTCTTTACAAAAACAATACATACATACAAAATAAAGACAACACAAATACATACAAATAACAACATCATGATGGGACCCACTCAAGATGAGTGGATCCAAGTGCGTTACGGAAGGAGAGGCGGTCGCCCCCGTAACCGCACTTTTGATGAAGGACCGCCAACCCAAACTCAGTCATGGGACAGGGGGAGGGGAGGATACCGTGGGATGGCCCGCGCATTTCCTGTATCCAATAAGAGGAGACAGGTTCGCTTTCTCTCACCTAACCAGCCTGTGCCTCCTCCGGTTTACTCCGCTCCTCGTCGTCCCCCTGCACCACCAGCACATAGGGGACCCCAAAACAGAACCTATGCACAGGTGGTGCGCCAAAACAATCCCTTTGCGGCTGCTGGGGATTATTCAGATGGTCATTACAACCACAACACAGCCTGGAAACAACAACGTGGCAGATATTTCCCACCCACGAAACAGTCTGAGCCAATCGATCCAAATTTCGGAAAACAGGTTCGAACGTTTCACAAGGTCATTAAAATGGTGCATCATCTGCAGAATGTGAGCCCCGAATCTGATCAGCGTGGTCCTCAGATGATAGCCAAGATGACAGACATTTTGGCCACCATGATAAAACCGGCGAGTCCAACAGAAAAAACCACAGATATGATAGCAGGAAATGCTAAGAATTGGGGCCACAACACTTTGATTATTCTCCAGGACCATTACAAAGAGGGTCTGGAGAACATGTTAAATGACTTGTCTGGCAAACTGGAATCAGATTGGAGAGAGCCCTTTAAAGTGGCAGTACGTTGGGCCCGCCGGAACTTGCCCCGCATTGATTCGGGGGTCATAGATCATGCAGAAGCATTGATCGCGGCTTGTGGAGAACCTGAAAAGTGCACAGACAAACAAAACGAAGTTCCAGAAATGGACAAACAACAACAAACAGAGGGAGTTTTAAGGAGGAGGAGAGGGGTAGTTCTTCCCTCCTCACAAACTGAGTTTTTACAGGAGATAGTGGAGATCACCCCAGACCCCAATACACACACCACAACCAAAAAAACAACTGAGGTCCAAACAGGTCCAAATCAAACAAGCAAAACGGTCTCACAGACAACCCAGACAATGGAAAGGGGGACAAGCCCGTTTCATGAGGATGATTTGGAACTGATGGACCTATCACCAGTACGCAATGCTGCAACCACCATAGATCAGGGGTCAAGGGATCAGGTGGGGGGATCCACCTCTCATGCAATAGGGCAGAGTTCTCCCAAACAGCAGAGGACTCGAAGGACCCTTTTACAACCAGCTCCTAGTGAGGAACCAAGACCGGCCCCACAACAACAGGAGCCAGAGGTGTTAGTAGAGGTAGAACAAGAACAAGAACTGCAGTTGGAGTACTTGGAGGATCGGATAGATCTTGATAAAACCCCACCATTGGCACCTCAGGTATTACGTGTGACAGCTCAGGTTCATCAAGATCCACTATTCTCTCAAAGTCCTTCAGAGAGTGAATTTGAAAACTTCATCCCTGAAGGATTTTTTGACGAAGACCTTGAACCCCTATATAGGGTCAAAAGACACGACAACACAGAGCGTAAAATGGTCGATTGGGATCTCCAAGTCAGGAAAAAGTGGTTGATTATTGGTGACTCTAATCTGGCCAGGATACCAGGTCACAGTATTCCTGATCTTCAGATTGATAGCTATCCAGGAGCAAACTTTAGGCATGCAGAGGCCATTATAGCCAAAGCTACAAGCCAGTTGGTGGTTGAAAAAGTGGTCCTTTCCTTTGGTCTTAACAGTCGAGCACAAAGAGCGAAGGAAACGGCTGTAAAACAGATGCAGGGAGCAGTCAGAATGGCTAAGAGGCAGTTTCCCTATTCCGAAATTTGGGTACCACTGATTAACTATTCTGCTGCATTGCCAGAGGATGAAAAACTGACCCTCCAGATGTTGAATAACCACATTGTTAAAAACATGCCATATGTTGACGCACTGGAGGAGTCCATGTTTGAAACAGAAAGGGATGACCTACATTGGACCAAAGAAACGGCTACTGCTATGCTGAATCATTGGACCTCTAAGTTAAACTTCAAAGCCCCATAAGCCTCATAGAGGAGGGGCAGCAGGGGTTTAGACCCCTTTTGTCAAAAAATGTTATTATATTAGCAAAGAACTTCCGTCCCACTGAAGCACAGCTTGATCTGCTAAATAAAGGTCTGACATTTATCCCCACTATAGATTTAGGAAAGAATCAAAAAAATCAATTACAATTGGACATTCAAAACTATCATAGGAAAATCATGTTAGCAGCATACTTTAAGGACAAAGACAGGACACCAGCACCGCCATTTACACCAGCATCAGTATGGTCTCCACCAATTAACAAGTTACCAAAGGAAATCATTTCATTAATTGAAAAAGATAATGAAGATTTTAATAACCATTTCAGATTTCATAAAGAGAAAAGCAATTTATCACAGGCAGAGGTGGAAGCCTTGACAGACTTAATTAAGAATAAAAACATTGTTATAAAACCCGCGGATAAAGGGAGTGCGGTGGTCATAATGGGACGGGACCAATATATTACAGAGGTCCAACGTCAACTGGAGGATGTAAATTACTATAAAAAATTAGATGCACCAATATATCTTAAAACAGTCCCCTTAGTTCATTCAATTATAGATACATTAAAAGATAGGAAATTCATAAACAATAAACAAAAACAATATCTTAAAGGTGACAAACAACCAAGAGAAAGGCGATTCTATATATTGCCGAAAATTCATAAAGACCCCAAAAAATGGACCATACCATATGAGATACCGCCAGGAAGACCAATAGTCTCAGATTGCGGGAGTGAGACATACCAAACTGCAGAATATATTGATTATTTTCTCAACCCGCTTTCGGTGCTTCATTCTTCATATGTAAAAGATACATATCATTTCATAGAAATTGTTAAAAAGATTAAAATCACAAACCAATTCATGTTTTTTACTATAGATGTGGACAGTTTATATACGAACATTGATATTAAAGCAGGGATGGACACAGTTAAAAAAGTATTTAAAAAGTTTCCAAAAAGAGACAGACCAGACGAACAAATTTTACAGTTATTGGAAATTAATTTGACAAAAAATGATTTTGTCTTCAACGGACAATATTATTTACAGATCAAGGGAACAGCCATGGGTAAAAAATTTGCCCCGGCATATGCCAATATTTTTATGGCAAACTGGGAGGAGGAAGCCCTGGCCAAATGTTCCAAGAAACCTCTTTATTATTTAAGATATTTGGATGACATTTGGGGGATTTGGAGTTATTCCAAAGAAGACTTCGGAGAATTTATTGCCACTTTGAACAACCACGATCCATCAATTAAATTGAAGTATACAGTGGATCAACAATCAATTGATTTTCTGGATACTACAGTTTATAAAGGTCCTTCCTTTGACTTACATGGGACCTTGGATATTAAGGTATTTTTTAAGGAAACCGATACACACGCCTTACTTTTCAAAAACAGTTTTCATCCACGACACACCTTTAAAGGACTTGTGAAGTCACAGTTATTACGGTTTCATAGGATTTGCACACAAAAACAAGACTTTTTAAATGCGGTAAAAACACTATTTGGGGCCTTGAGAAAAAGAGGTTATTCCAGGTGGTTTTTGAGAGAATGTTTTAAAACTTACCTGAGACCAAAATCAAAATGCAACAAGGAAATTCTTCCAATTATCACCCAGTATTCAACAGTTAGCAAGAGTCTACATTGGTACATTAAAAACAATTATAACAGACTATTAGAAAGTACAGGAATTTTACAAAACCACAAAATAATTTCTGCATATCGCAAAAACAAAACCCTTAAAGATTTCTTGGTTCGGGCTAAACTCAAACCACTTCAACAGCCCAACATTAATCTCAAGTTTGGATATTTTTGTTTATTAAAGTTCATTAAGAATCGAGTTCATAAAACCTTGTTCAGAATTACACAACAGTTTACACCGTACACTAAGAACTGCGTTTATGTTATTTTCTGTGCCAAATGTGGCATACAGTATATAGGAGAAACTAAAAATTCAATCATGACAAGGATGTGGCAACATAGATTTAAGATTAAAAATAAAAAAGATGTTGATACTCCCCTAATTAAACATTTCATTTTGCATGGCATGCAGGCAGTCCGAGTAGCAGGGGTTCAAAGTAATTCTTCTTGGACTGATAAACAAAGAAAAAGTTGCGAGAGAAGGTGGATATATTTACTGGACACTAAAGAGCCAGGTGGCCTTAACATTAGGTACAATTGAGTTATTAATTTATGTATTTAAATATAGGGATCAGAGCAGTAATGTGCTATTTGGGATTTAAATTTAAACCTTATTCTAAAATTGGGGACTAACCCTGATTACAATTAAATAGCCCTAACCCTAACCAATCCTAAACCTAATTATTTGGTTTTATAGCCCTAACCCAACCCTTTTCCTAACCCTAACCTTTTGATTTTATAGCCATTACTTTAATCTAGCCCTAAACCTAACCATTTCTTTTTATAGCAATAATTCCAACTGTTCATTGGTATACTTTTAACACTAAACTCAAATAATAATTCATTATATACTTTTAAACCAAATATTTAAATAAAAAACACAATTAATATGTTAGATTAAAAGTTTATTATAAATTACACACATAAATAAATTCAATATCATTTCTTTTTCATCATTAATTCATGTATTTCAAAAGCTTAAAAAATATTCTGCATTTACAGGGTTAAAGTGAAAGTGAAACCTAAGGAAACTCATATGAGACTGGTGGGAATCAATCATTCAGGGAGGGAGGGGTATAAAAGGGAGTGCAGCTGCATTCTGCTCATTTCTGCTCTGATCTCTGAAGAGTCAACACCTCTCTCTGACTGTCAGCAAGCAGCCTTGTCTTCGTTTTTCTGGATTTTTTCTCCGTGCCTAGCCTGAAGAAGACCATTTGTGGTCGAAACGTCGCGCGTAGGCACGAGTAATTTATTTTTGGGAGTTTTTTTGTTTTTATAAAAACTAATTTTCTGTTTATTTTCTTTACAATCCTTAAAAACAACATTTTCATTTCATTTTCTTTTGATTAAAAACAACAATTTCACTTTTGATTTCATCTTTTATTTAAAAACAAATTAATTTTAATACATTTTATTTCATTTCATTTCTTTACAAAAACAATACATACATACAAAATAAAGACAACACAAATACATACAAATAACAACATCATGATGGGACCCACTCAAGATGAGTGGATCCAAGTGCGTTACGGAAGGAGAGGCGGTCGCCCCCGTAACCGCACTTTTGATGAAGGACCGCCAACCCAAACTCAGTCATGGGACAGGGGGAGGGGAGGATACCGTGGGATGGCCCGCGCATTTCCTGTATCCAATAAGAGGAGACAGGTTCGCTTTCTCTCACCTAACCAGCCTGTGCCTCCTCCGGTTTACTCCGCTCCTCGTCGTCCCCCTGCACCACCAGCACATAGGGGACCCCAAAACAGAACCTATGCACAGGTGGTGCGCCAAAACAATCCCTTTGCGGCTGCTGGGGATTATTCAGATGGTCATTACAACCACAACACAGCCTGGAAACAACAACGTGGCAGATATTTCCCACCCACGAAACAGTCTGAGCCAATCGATCCAAATTTCGGAAAACAGGTTCGAACGTTTCACAAGGTCATTAAAATGGTGCATCATCTGCAGAATGTGAGCCCCGAATCTGATCAGCGTGGTCCTCAGATGATAGCCAAGATGACAGACATTTTGGCCACCATGATAAAACCGGCGAGTCCAACAGAAAAAACCACAGATATGATAGCAGGAAATGCTAAGAATTGGGGCCACAACACTTTGATTATTCTCCAGGACCATTACAAAGAGGGTCTGGAGAACATGTTAAATGACTTGTCTGGCAAACTGGAATCAGATTGGAGAGAGCCCTTTAAAGTGGCAGTACGTTGGGCCCGCCGGAACTTGCCCCGCATTGATTCGGGGGTCATAGATCATGCAGAAGCATTGATCGCGGCTTGTGGAGAACCTGAAAAGTGCACAGACAAACAAAACGAAGTTCCAGAAATGGACAAACAACAACAAGCAGAGGGAGTTTTAAGGAGGAGGAGAGGGGTAGTTCTTCCCTCCTCACAAACTGAGTTTTTACAGGAGATAGTGGAGATCACCCCAGACCCCAATACACACACCACAACCAAAAAAACAACTGAGGTCCAAACAGGTCCAAATCAAACAAGCAAAACGGTCTCACAGACAACCCAGACAATGGAAAGGGGGACAAGCCCGTTTCATGAGGATGATTTGGAACTGATGGACCTATCACCAGTACGCAATGCTGCAACCACCATAGATCAGGGGTCAAGGGATCAGGTGGGGGGATCCACCTCTCATGCAATAGGGCAGAGTTCTCCCAAACAGCAGAGGACTCGAAGGACCCTTTTACAACCAGCTCCTAGTGAGGAACCAAGACCGGCCCCACAACAACAGGAGCCAGAGGTGTTAGTAGAGGTAGAACAAGAACAAGAACTGCAGTTGGAGTACTTGGAGGATCGGATAGATCTTGATAAAACCCCACCATTGGCACCTCAGGTATTACGTGTGACAGCTCAGGTTCATCAAGATCCACTATTCTCTCAAAGTCCTTCAGAGAGTGAATTTGAAAACTTCATCCCTGAAGGATTTTTTGACGAAGACCTTGAACCCCTATATAGGGTCAAAAGACACGACAACACAGAGCGTAAAATGGTCGATTGGGATCTCCAAGTCAGGAAAAAGTGGTTGATTATTGGTGACTCTAATCTGGCCAGGATACCAGGTCACAGTATTCCTGATCTTCAGATTGATAGCTATCCAGGAGCAAACTTTAGGCATGCAGAGGCCATTATAGCCAAAGCTACAAGCCAGTTGGTGGTTGAAAAAGTGGTCCTTTCCTTTGGTCTTAACAGTCGAGCACAAAGAGCGAAGGAAACGGCTGTAAAACAGATGCAGGGAGCAGTCAGAATGGCTAAGAGGCAGTTTCCCTATTCCGAAATTTGGGTACCACTGATTAACTATTCTGCTGCATTGCCAGAGGATGAAAAACTGACCCTCCAGATGTTGAATAACCACATTGTTAAAAACATGCCATATGTTGACGCACTGGAGGAGTCCATGTTTGAAACAGAAAGGGATGACCTACATTGGACCAAAGAAACGGCTACTGCTATGCTGAATCATTGGACCTCTAAGTTAAACTTCAAAGCCCCATAAGCCTCATAGAGGAGGGGCAGCAGGGGTTTAGACCCCTTTTGTCAAAAAATGTTATTATATTAGCAAAGAACTTCCGTCCCACTGAAGCACAGCTTGATCTGCTAAATAAAGGTCTGACATTTATCCCCACTATAGATTTAGGAAAGAATCAAAAAAATCAATTACAATTGGACATTCAAAACTATCATAGGAAAATCATGTTAGCAGCATACTTTAAGGACAAAGACAGGACACCAGCACCGCCATTTACACCAGCATCAGTATGGTCTCCACCAATTAACAAGTTACCAAAGGAAATCATTTCATTAATTGAAAAAGATAATGAAGATTTTAATAACCATTTCAGATTTCATAAAGAGAAAAGCAATTTATCACAGGCAGAGGTGGAAGCCTTGACAGACTTAATTAAGAATAAAAACATTGTTATAAAACCCGCGGATAAAGGGAGTGCGGTGGTCATAATGGGACGGGACCAATATATTACAGAGGTCCAACGTCAACTGGAGGATGTAAATTACTATAAAAAATTAGATGCACCAATATATCTTAAAACAGTCCCCTTAGTTCATTCAATTATAGATACATTAAAAGATAGGAAATTCATAAACAATAAACAAAAACAATATCTTAAAGGTGACAAACAACCAAGAGAAAGGCGATTCTATATATTGCCGAAAATTCATAAAGACCCCAAAAAATGGACCATACCATATGAGATACCGCCAGGAAGACCAATAGTCTCAGATTGCGGGAGTGAGACATACCAAACTGCAGAATATATTGATTATTTTCTCAACCCGCTTTCGGTGCTTCATTCTTCATATGTAAAAGATACATATCATTTCATAGAAATTGTTAAAAAGATTAAAATCACAAACCAATTCATGTTTTTTACTATAGATGTGGACAGTTTATATACGAACATTGATATTAAAGCAGGGATGGACACAGTTAAAAAAGTATTTAAAAAGTTTCCAAAAAGAGACAGACCAGACGAACAAATTTTACAGTTATTGGAAATTAATTTGACAAAAAATGATTTTGTCTTCAACGGACAATATTATTTACAGATCAAGGGAACAGCCATGGGTAAAAAATTTGCCCCGGCATATGCCAATATTTTTATGGCAAACTGGGAGGAGGAAGCCCTGGCCAAATGTTCCAAGAAACCTCTTTATTATTTAAGATATTTGGATGACATTTGGGGGATTTGGAGTTATTCCAAAGAAGACTTCGGAGAATTTATTGCCACTTTGAACAACCACGATCCATCAATTAAATTGAAGTATACAGTGGATCAACAATCAATTGATTTTCTGGATACTACAGTTTATAAAGGTCCTTCCTTTGACTTACATGGGACCTTGGATATTAAGGTATTTTTTAAGGAAACCGATACACACGCCTTACTTTTCAAAAACAGTTTTCATCCACGACACACCTTTAAAGGACTTGTGAAGTCACAGTTATTACGGTTTCATAGGATTTGCACACAAAAACAAGACTTTTTAAATGCGGTAAAAACACTATTTGGGGCCTTGAGAAAAAGAGGTTATTCCAGGTGGTTTTTGAGAGAATGTTTTAAAACTTACCTGAGACCAAAATCAAAATGCAACAAGGAAATTCTTCCAATTATCACCCAGTATTCAACAGTTAGCAAGAGTCTACATTGGTACATTAAAAACAATTATAACAGACTATTAGAAAGTACAGGAATTTTACAAAACCACAAAATAATTTCTGCATATCGCAAAAACAAAACCCTTAAAGATTTCTTGGTTCGGGCTAAACTCAAACCACTTCAACAGCCCAACATTAATCTCAAGTTTGGATATTTTTGTTTATTAAAGTTCATTAAGAATCGAGTTCATAAAACCTTGTTCAGAATTACACAACAGTTTACACCGTACACTAAGAACTGCGTTTATGTTATTTTCTGTGCCAAATGTGGCATACAGTATATAGGAGAAACTAAAAATTCAATCATGACAAGGATGTGGCAACATAGATTTAAGATTAAAAATAAAAAAGATGTTGATACTCCCCTAATTAAACATTTCATTTTGCATGGCATGCAGGCAGTCCGAGTAGCAGGGGTTCAAAGTAATTCTTCTTGGACTGATAAACAAAGAAAAAGTTGCGAGAGAAGGTGGATATATTTACTGGACACTAAAGAGCCAGGTGGCCTTAACATTAGGTACAATTGAGTTATTAATTTATGTATTTAAATATAGGGATCAGAGCAGTAATGTGCTATTTGGGATTTAAATTTAAACCTTATTCTAAAATTGGGGACTAACCCTGATTACAATTAAATAGCCCTAACCCTAACCAATCCTAAACCTAATTATTTGGTTTTATAGCCCTAACCCAACCCTTTTCCTAACCCTAACCTTTTGATTTTATAGCCATTACTTTAATCTAGCCCTAAACCTAACCATTTCTTTTTATAGCAATAATTCCAACTGTTCATTGGTATACTTTTAACACTAAACTCAAATAATAATTCATTATATACTTTTAAACCAAATATTTAAATAAAAAACACAATTAATATGTTAGATTAAAAGTTTATTATAAATTACACACATAAATAAATTCAATATCATTTCTTTTTCATCATTAATTCATGTATTTCAAAAGCTTAAAAAATATTCTGCATTTACAGGGTTAAAGTGAAAGTGAAACCTAAGGAAACTCATATGAGACTGGTGGGAATCAATCATTCAGGGAGGGAGGGGTATAAAAGGGAGTGCAGCTGCATTCTGCTCATTTCTGCTCTGATCTCTGAAGAGTCAACACCTCTCTCTGACTGTCAGCAAGCAGCCTTGTCTTCGTTTTTCTGGATTTTTTCTCCGTGCCTAGCCTGAAGAAGACCATTTGTGGTCGAAACGTCGCGCGTAGGCACGAGTAATTTATTTTTGGGAGTTTTTTTGTTTTTATAAAAACTAATTTTCTGTTTATTTTCTTTACAATCCTTAAAAACAACATTTTCATTTCATTTTCTTTTGATTAAAAACAACAATTTCACTTTTGATTTCATCTTTTATTTAAAAACAAATTAATTTTAATACATTTTATTTCATTTCATTTCTTTACAAAAACAATACATACATACAAAATAAAGACAACACAAATACATACAAATAACAACATCATGATGGGACCCACTCAAGATGAGTGGATCCAAGTGCGTTACGGAAGGAGAGGCGGTCGCCCCCGTAACCGCACTTTTGATGAAGGACCGCCAACCCAAACTCAGTCATGGGACAGGGGGAGGGGAGGATACCGTGGGATGGCCCGCGCATTTCCTGTATCCAATAAGAGGAGACAGGTTCGCTTTCTCTCACCTAACCCTACCCTAACCCTAACCCAACCCTAACCCTAACCCTAACCCTCTAACCCTAACCCTAACCCTAACCCTCTAACCCTAACCCTAACCCTAACCCTTACCCTAACCCTAACCCTAACCCATATCCTGCCTTCCAACTAGGGAGACAGGCCCCTACCCCTCAACCTAACCCATGACAAACGACTTCTATTTAACCTCTCCCCTGACCCTTTCCCTAACCCTAACCACTCGGGCACCCTACCAACCGCAGTCTACTGCCTGGCACGCTGCACTGGGGGCGGGCAAAAATCCTCCCAGAGCACGACCCTCACAGCAGCTCCCAAACACTCCACGTGGCGCTCCCAAACACCCCCTCAAACACACTGGCGCAGCTCAACGCTTTCTAACATTTCACCACCCCTCCGCTCCCATTCACTTACAATGGCCAACTTTAAACGTCTATAACTACCCAACCGTATGTCCTACAGACTCGAGGGTGGTACCGTTGGAAAGCTCGTGGCCACAAATGGGGGGTAGCCAAAATCTCAAACCCATTAATGGACAGAAAAGGGGCCAAAAACAGTTTTTTGTGTTTTTACCCAGCATGCTTTGCCAAATCCGCTGGAGGGCTATGACAGGTACCACCCTGGGGGCCCAACCAATCCAATGATATATGTTACATCCCCCTAAGACCACGTTAAAAGGGATCCCTCCAGGGTCAAAGGTGGGTACATACCCCCTATACCTGAAATTTGAACTAAACTCTATACTACAGAGAAAAGCTGAATTTTCATTATTTCAATATAGATAGAAGTACTATGAGCAAGGACAGACAGCAGGAAGATTTCTAACCCAAACAGTAAAAAAACGATATAATAGCACATTAATAACCTCTGTGGAGAATGAAAATGACACCTTAGTGACAAGCAGGGGAAAAATTAATGAATCATTGAAGAAATTTTACCAAAAATTATATACTTCACAAGGTGGGATAGATGAAGATAAAATAGATGAGTTCTTGTCCCAGGCAGACCTACGAACCCTGTCCAGAGAAAAGCAAAAGGAGATTGGTGGAGAGCCTACATTGGAAGAGGTTCAACAAGCTATACAGAAAATGAGCTCTGGGAAGGCCCCGAGAATGATGGGCTCCCGACAGATTTTTATAAAGAATTTGCAGACCTGCTAGCACCGACACTAGTCACGTTATTTCAAGAAGCAATTAAGAGTGCTAATATGCCTGAGAGTATGCAATCTGCGGTAATAACCCTGATACATAAGAAAGGCAAAAATCCACAACAGTGTGGAACTTATCGTCCAGTGTCTCTTATAAATGTAGATGCCAAAATACTTGCCAAGATATTAGCCATGAGGTTGGAGGCGCATCTACCCAGCCTGGTTCATCCAGATCTGGTAGGGTTTATTAGAGGTAGGTCTTCAGCAGAGAATGTGCGTAGGTTACTACATTTAATTTGGCAGGTGAGAAATTGCCCTGAACCCACAGTTGCTTTCTCTTTAGATGCACAGAAAGCTTTTGACCGGGTTGAGTGGACTTATCTGTTCAGAACTCTATACAGGTTTGGATTAGGCCCTTCCTTCATAAATTTGGTTAGAATGCTATAGTGTAACCCCAAGGCCTCAGTGTTGACAAACGGGAACTTGTCTTCTTGTTTCCCCCTAACACCGGGGCACAAGGCAGGGCTATCCGTTGAGTTCTTTACTTTTTGCTTTGTCGTTGGAACCGATAGCGGCTGCCATCAGGAACAATTCCAATATCAAGGGTATTTTACCTGGTAAGATGAAACACAAACTATTTTTATATGCGGACGATATTTTGTTGGTGACCTCAAACCCAGAAATAGCTGTCCCTCAAATTCTGTCTTTAATTGATACCTTCTCTTTGATTTCAGCCTACAAAATAAATTGGGGGAAATCAGAGGCAATGCCACTGTCAAAACTATATCCACCAAGTATTAGACAGAACTGGCAGTTCAGCTGGCTCCCTACGGGTTTGGTGTACCTTGGGATAAAAATTACACCAGCCTTAAAGGACATTATGACAGAAAACTTACTCCCCTTGCTGTTGAAAATTGAGAACACGTTACAGAACTGGGCAAAATTTGGTTTATCTCTGTTGAGTAGGATAAATGTCCTGAAAATGATGATTATTCCACAAATTAACCCATAACCCCCCCCCCCCCCACCACCACCACCACCACCCCCCCCCCACTTGCAAAATTCAAGGCAGCAGTAGATTTTTGCTTATGGGAAGGTAAAAGGCCTTGTTTAAATAGAATTAAGATGAGTCCTGCAACTGAAGATGGAGGTCTTAACCTACCAAGAATGGATTGGTATCACTTAGCCTTTTCTCTTGCTCAGCTTGCCAAAATAGGTAGTGCAGAGAACCAAGCTCCAGGCTGGGTCCTGATTGAAAAGAAGCTTACAGAGCCCATCCCACTGTAGGCTTTTATGTCACAGACTGGAGGTGAGATCCATTTTAGAAATCCACTGTTGTCATTTCTTAGACAAACTTGGCAAAGATCACATGATATTATTGGCCTTGACCCCTTCTTTACCAAACAATCACCTCTTTGGCATAATAAACAGTTGAAAGTTGGGTAAAAAAAACTCTATTCTGGAAATCATGGGTTGTGGCAGGGATCATCTATGTTGCAGATATTTTTGAGAATGACAACTTCATGTCCTTTCAGCAGTTGGCAACTAAATACAAACTTCCAAAACAGGATTTTTGGAAATATTTGCAATTAAGAAGTTGTATATTGCAACAAAAACAAAAATCCCCCCTGCCTTTTCAATCTGACCTACAAAAACTAGTGCAGGATAATCGGGGGGCTAAGGGTGGGGCATCTAAAAACTATAGATTTCTGAGAAAATCTCACCCACCTAAACTTGGAGCCCTTAAGAGAACATGTGAAGAGGATTAAGGGGGTGAGATTGCTATAGAGAAGTGGGAGTAAATTACTCAGTCCTGGTATAAGATATCAAGAGAGACACAGAAACACTCAAATATGTATAAAATTATACACAGAATGTATTGGACCCCCAGTAACATGGCAAGGTTAAAGCTCTGTAATTCGGAGTTATCCTGGAGATGTGAGTGGTCCGAGGTAACAGTTGTACACATGCTGTATGAGTGTGAAATAGTGCAGAGCCTTTGGAAAAAGATAATCTTATTTGTTAACAAAGTACTTGAGACAGATATATCTCAGAGCCCTACCTTATGCATTCTGGGGTTGATAACAAATGAAATAGGATTGTCCTATCAACAGACACTATGGTGTAACCTTGCCCTCACAACAGGGTGCAGGATTGCTCTTCGACACTGGAAATCCAAAAATGTCATCACATTTAATGAATGGTTGGAGGAAATGACTAAAACAGCCAATTATGAAGGGTTGACATTTAGGTTAACAATCGTGAGGAGGTATTTTTGAAATTATGGTGTCCTTTCCTGAATTATTTGCGAGATGAGTGATGGGAGAAATATAATACATTGATGTTAAGGTGAACAATGAATTATTTCTTTTTGTAATAAGGGCTTGGTTGTGAAATAAAATACAGTGGGGTGGTGACTGTGGGAGTAGATGATTTGGGAAAAATACACCCTAGACATGTGGTGTATAAGTATTTCTTACATTGTTATTATTATTATTATTATTTTTTTTTTTTTTTTTTTTTTTTGGATTATTTGTTTATTTATTTATTTATTTATTTTTTCTCTGTAATATTATGTTGTAGTTTTATGGGACTGGTTCCTAAGTCCAATTCATGTATGTACTTGTTTTGTTGTTCTAATGTTTTCATGTTCAAAAAGCAATAAAAAGTGATTTATAAAAAAATAATAATAATAATAATTACATATTTAAGGGTTAAGTTCATGTTCATTTCATAAATATGTGCAAAAAGATCATCTAAAAACTTAAATTGGAAGCTGTAGGATTAAAAACTGGAGGATTTCATTTTTAAACAAAAATGCGATCAAAGTAAATTTATGGACATTCCAGAGGTACATAACAGGAGCTCCAGAGGGAGAGAGCTCAATTTATGCTCAGCCAACGATAGACGTGCACACTCTCCAGTGATTCACCCATCCTTACTTTTGTGCCCTTAACCTAAGGGAAAGCCCAGAGAGGGCGGAAACGTTGTTGGCCACGATTTTCTTTTACATTTTCATTTCAATTTCAAAGAAAAAAATAGGTTATTTTTCATTTTAAAACATTTTTTTTCAGTTATTTGATCATTTCAAAAGCCTATTTTCAGTAACATTTTATAGAAAAATAAATACATAATTTAAGTTCATTTATAAATACAATTTTTTTTATTCCAAATATATTACAAAGTTTAAAAAACATTCATTCACCCATTTCTGATGAGGTCATCACACGACAACTACACCTTGGTCCGGCGTGGCAGACGGTGTCAGCAATGCCACCAACCATATGATGAACCTTAGTGGGACCGCAGTAAGGACAGGTCTGCTGGGTGGAGTGCAAGTCCTGCTCCTGTCCAATCTAATAATAATAATAATAAAACATATTATATAAAGGCGCCTTTCATCAAACTCAAAGTCACCTTACAAAAAATAAAAAAACTACATTAAAACAGGCATAAAAACAGGTATAAAAACAAACAATCCAAAACAATAGACAGTGCAAAAAATCAGAGGGAGTAGGAGAGTTTGAACATTTAAGTTTTAAGCCTGGATTTGAAGAGGTGTAAGGACTCAGTGTTGCAGAGGTCAGGGTGGAGTTAATTGCATAACTAAGGGGCAGGTTCAATTTTTCAATCTATCCCTAACCATTTTCTTTCTTTTGCCTAATACGTCATGTCTCCTCAGGCATTGCCTTATAAATTCAAAGGCAAAATCTATCAAACATCATCAGGAATTCCATATACTGTTTAATAATCAATGTATTCTGCATCACACACATCTGTTGCCAGGAAGAAACTGTTCAATAAAGTCTTAACTGATCCGTTTCTCCGGCTCTCTCTGACACCTCCTGCTGTCTGCCCAACTGCCCCTTATCCTGTGCAGATGTTGGGGCCATAGCACCTCTCCTCACCCACTCAAACTGTATTATGCAGATTGTCTAAGGTGTTTAAAAGATGTGCTGACAGCCAGGCACAGGCTCCCTCCCTACCTCCAGCATCCCTATCTTTTCTCAAATGTTTTACTTCGCTTACAACAGAATCCTGCACAATCTGTAAAAAAAAAAAACAGCTTCTTGCTACCCCCCCCCCCCCCCCCCCCCCATTGTTTTATAGTTTAACTTTTTAATGCTCATTGTTATTTTAATCCACTTCATTTTTTCACACTTTAAATTTGACAGTCTGTCTCAGCCCTAACATTGATTATAATTACTTCTATTTAAATCACCCCCACCAACCCCCCCAAACCCAGTCTTTTTGATGGATACACACTCTTTATAATAAACATACAGTACATAGTACAAAAAGATAGACAATTAGGCCTCTCTGTCACATAGGATTTGTAACCAATACAGAAGGAAACAACAGCTCTAGACTACAGGCCTGACCCTGTTTGTGGTTGTCCCTCTCGTATGGATGATGACACTTTTATTGAAGCAAATGCAGAGACTAATACAGGAGGAATGTGGTCTCTCCTAATTCTAGTCAGCACACGTGCTGCAGCATTTTGAACCAGCTGAAGAGTCTTAACTGACTGGCTGGGACAGCCTTATAGAAGACAATTACAGTAATCCAGTCTAGAGGACATAAAACCATGGACTCGCTTTTCAGTATCACTCTGAGACAGGATAGGCCTAATTTTAACTATGTGACGGACATGGAAAAAGCTGTCATGGAAATTTGTTTTATGTGGGTGTAAGGACAAATCTGGATCAATTTGCTTGGTGTCTGGCTAATGCCATCTAGGGCAGTTCAATCATTAGAAAAGGTTACTCTAAGGTGCCGTGGGCCCGGCACAATGACCTCTGACCCCTTTATGAGTTAAGAAAAACACAATTACTGGCCATCAAGGTTCAAATATCCTTTAGACATGCTTCTACTTTAGATAACTTATTTGTCTCACCTTGCTCCATTGGTATGTACAGTTGAGTACCATCAGTGCAACAATCAAAATTAACGGTATGTTTCCTCATGACATCACCAAGGGAAAACAAGGGGTGAAGAGAATTGGGCCGCGTACAAAACCTTGAGGAAATACGTAACTCACTTTAGTGTACACAGAGGATGTCTTCCTGTGTAAAAATGGATGGATGCTTTAAAAACAGATGAATAAATGATGGATGAATGAATAAGATCAAGAACATAATCTACAGATATCCCTGAAAAATCAGAAATATTAATTCAATCAATTATTTCTTCCCTTTAATTTTACCAATTTCAATTAGTAGATAAAGTTGTAAAGCCTTACTAGTCACCTTAACAACAAGGTACAATTTGTACAGATGGTACATTAATGGAATGAGCAACACAACTAAACAAATGGGTAGCCCAACCCCACAACAGAAAATGTGCAAAAATCCCCTTCAACTGGAACACAATTTACGGTTCCTCAGTGAAGCAGGGGTGAGAAACTGGTCTTCCTGAGTTAACAGATAAATTAACTATTGGATAACTTGAAATGTTGTGTGGCTTTACCACATTATACATTTTTACATTTCTGAAGTAGTTCAAAAGTTGTTCAATAAGTTTTCCCCAAATATTCATGTCAAATATCACCTGTCAAAGTTTGAGCAGAAAATCTAAAAAATTAGATTATTTGTGTTCAAGATCATTTATTTGTGTGTAAATCCTAAAGAAGAAATCAAACCCAAGTAGACATGAACGATTTTCAAAAACAATTTTATGTTTTTTCTCCAAAACTGTAAAACTGAATGGTACAAAGTAGCATCAGTGACTTCCTGTTTGAGGCTGAAGACAAGCTCAGAAACAAACAATGGAGTCAAATTATCATCAATAAAAACCAGAATAAATCTGTCATCTGTGAGAAATAAACCCCTTAAATCACAGGTTATTGTAAAGATCTTCATTTATAAAAGAAGAAACCCAGCAGAGTGAAGTATGAGCCTGAAAATGATTTCAAAATGAAAGCCCATCATTGAGGACATTTATTCTTAGATTTGACTAATAAAAGTTGTGTTCCTATTTCATCGAGATTTATCCTGAAATCAGGTCCTACATTTTGAAACAATCAACATCCTTCTATTGCAAATAAAGTTTTGTGTCATAAAATTTCATGGCACAAAAAATGAGCATGAATAAGAAAAAAGTAAAGCACAATAGTAAGAATCTTTAATTATGTGATTGTTTAACATGGTTTAACTTTTTAAAGACAGGGGAAAGAAATTAGAAAACCATTGGGACAAAAGTACAAGAAATAAAAATAATCTTTAGAGAAGACCTGAGATTTCACAATAACAGTTTCTATTGAGACTTCATAATAAATGTTAGAAACTGTCAAATTGAAAGTTCTAATCCTTTGGTAAAAACATTCATTACTTAAGGGCAACATTATGATGACGTTAAAACAATTATCATCATTATTAGTACCAAAATAGCCATTTCTATTATTGTTATTATTATTATTATTATTATTATTATTATTATTATTATTCAGATTTTTTTCAGTCAACATTACGGTGGGAGGAAAAATCAAATTGAGCCAGGTCTCTGCACACCAGGCAGCACAATATACAACAACTTTGAGATGTCATTAATTTTTTATGACCGATAGGCAGTCAATGCAGGCTTGTGCGCCAGTGATGTTACTTCTCAGACCTCCTGATTGGGCTTCTGACATATAAAGACAAAGTACTGCAGATGTCAGTGATGAAGGGTGTTAGGATAATGTATGGATTAAGATAGTTTTGGAGCTGCAAGATGACCGTGGAGCTTCTGCTGCTGTGAACAGTTGGTCCTAAAGCAGCTGATGGACACTTTGAGCTCCTAAAGATGTCCTCTGCCTGAAGAACCAGATGGACACAGTTAAGTTCGGTTTGGTTATGATTACCGGCTCGCTCATTCTTCATGTTGAGTCTGTTTTATATTCTTCTGTGTCATTTCTTTCATCTGTTCATTATTACTTCACACCACTCCTGATTAAAATACCAAAGTGCATCAAACATCACTCAGATAGATCAACTATTTCATGTTGTCTGTATGCATGACCCTCGGTGTGCAAAGACCTTCAGTCAGGGGTGTCCCAACTGCAGCCCATGGGCCACATTTAATCAGACACAACATACCCCTAAAATGTCAGTTGAATAAAGTCCTTCCCATAACTTCAAGCTTTTGCCTGGCTGATGAATGAAGACATGGATTATGACATCACGATTCTCTCTCATTTTACTCACCATCTGCTGTATATCATAATCTACATGGCATCTGATCATTTCATTTTTTATTTAACCTTTTTTATACAGGTTAGTCCCACTGAGATCATGGATGTCTTTTTCAAAAGACACCTGCCCAAGACTGGCAGCAACAAACAGTCCACCATGAATCGTCTTTAACAACCAGCACCTCTACAGATGTTTAGCAGATGTGTGCAGGTTTATCCTGGTTTTTGTCTGAATGTAGAGATATCAGTGCCTCCCCTCTGCTGCACAAAGTCACATGGACCACAAGGCCCTCGGAGGAAAATATTTGGACACCCCTGCCTTACTTACTGTCTTGGTTTAATAATAGTTTTGGTTCAATCAAACTTTCTTTGTTTAAAAATCATTTTTTTTGATAGTTTAAAGGGTTTCTTGTAATATTTGTCCATTTATGTCTGAAAAGTTTGATTTTAACAAATATAACTATAGTAATTCAGTTTCTGATATTTTGTTCAGTTCTTTACAAAGTTGAATCAAATTTATGTCATGGGAGAAAAACAGGATCATCTTTGTAAAGAATTGTTTTTATGTTGAATAATCTAGAAGTCTTCATGTAAAAATCTGAACAAAAAAAAAGACTGCTATAACCAAAGCAGTGTCATAAAAACCCAAACATTAGGTTTGAAATTTAAAAGAAACATTAAAAAGAATCATTTTGTATGTGTGGAAACACAAACAGGCCAATACTTCACTTACTGTGGGTCTCTATGGTGACCAAACGTCTCCAATAAACTGTACAGGGTCTTTGTCAAAACCTTGGGTGGGGACAGGGGACAGGGGAGCAAAGGTAGGGCAGTGTTTTAAGTTGGGCGGGGCTTACGAGCTGCACTACCTGTGGACCTGCAGGTGTAGCCCATTGATAGAGGGGGGAGGCAGGGGCTTGAGCTCCAGCTGGGCGAGCAGCGAGAAATGGTCAGAAGGGATGTGGGGGTGGGGGCAGCCTGTGATATTGTTGTCAATGAGCCACTGGCTGTCCAGGGGTCCGAGCAGACCTAGCACGCTCAGATGAGTCTTGGAGAAGAAGATGTAGTCGATAACACCCTGACGATCAGAAAAAAGACAAAATAAATGAAATCAAACAAATAATTGCCCCAATCTGTTGATAAAAACAGAACAACAAAAAAGATCAAAGTAGAAACCGGATCATTAAAAATCAAGTTCACAATCAGAGGAACCAGGAACTAAATACCAAGACCAGGATCAGATTCAAAGGTACAGGAGTAGGAAGGTTTGAAGGTGCCCTGAGCTCTGAACAGAGAAGTTTACCCTGAACTCACAGGTGTAGCTGGTCTCAGGGTTTAATGTTTCAGTGGTTACCTGTTGCAGATGTTTACCTTGAAGTCGTAGGTGTAATTGGTGTAAGGCATCAGGTTGCTGTTGTAGGCGCTCTTCAGTTGGAAGCTGTGCGTGATGCTGCCGTCTGAGTTTCCGTTTTTGCTGTTGCAGTTGAAGTTTGTCAGACAGTCGTTGTAGCGGAGCTCCTTGAAGTCCTTGTGATTTTCTGCAATGCCCCCATTGCTCAGGTATTCTACTACACCTGTATCACACGAACATGTAATATTTATATTTTAAGAGCATTTTTAACACGGATCGGTTACACTCAGGATCTTGAGTGGTCATCACTGATGACCAAAAACATGTTGGTGATTTATAAATGTCCGCCTCAATTTTTTTCTAATGCTCAGGTGTAATAGCTAACTCATGAAGACTACATTAACTTGTCATTATCTGCTACAATGAATTTTGTATACGTGAAAGCAGCCTATTTGCCTCTGGATAGGAGAGACAAAGAGGAAAAGAGACGCATAATCTGACCCCTAAAACAGAGAAATGCACAGAAACATCAGAGGTGGGGCACAGATATCAGGTGCACAAAAACAGAAATCTTCAAATGACTAAAATGATGAATCAGCATCAACTTTAATGGATGGCAAATTAAAAATTGTAAAACATATTCTTTTTCTTCAGATGGTCATACCAGAATCGGGCAGAGAGTTGAGGTCAGCACAAAGGACAATGGGGATCGACGACAGCTCAGAGGACGGTGAGCTGGTTGCCAGAGAGGCTGCTGCTCGCTCTGCAATGCTTTTTAGCTCGGACAGAAACATCATCGTCTGGATTAGCTTTACATCAGAGAACTCAGGGTCCCAGTGCATGTGGGCATTTGCCACCAAAATCAACTGCTGGTCCTGAGGAGGCTTCAATCCTGAAAACAACAAAGAAAAAAAGGGGTTACCCTGACTGTCGAAGTCAAAGGCCCTGACTCTCAAAGTCACATGTGACCCCCACTCACCCTCAGTGGTTCCCAAATGTTTAACTACTCAACCATCATCAGAACATCTGCTTGTATTTGCTCACTTGTCTTAATCATATCCCAGCAGCAGAGTGTAAACACTGAATTTCCACGGGGGTTAATAAATTCTGCTTTTTTGTCCTTCCCTAATTGGAAATCACAGTATCACTTCACTGATGTTTACATACGGTGATGATGGAAAATCCTATAAAGATCATAAGCTAACATGAACTTTTTATTTTATGATGGGCAGGATCAGCTGTCAGTTTTATTCATGTTCTTGGGCTGTATTTTCATAAAGATGCCGATATTCTCATCAGGTTGTCTGTTTGGAGCTGCTAACCTGAAGGGACAGCATTAATCCACTGCTGAACTTCTCTCCTGGAAGTCTCCTGTAAATGGGGCTCTGCAAAGTATAACTCATACTCGTCTCATTGGTCAGTGCATTCAATTAATAAGCAAGTGTCTTTATTTAAAACTGGAGAGAAATGGTTCAGAAACATGTACAGTAGTTGGCAGCGAAGACTGACAACTTCTGCAGAGTAAAGCAGAGAAAAGTGTTTGCAACATATGAAAGCCACCAATACCTTCTCTCAGCAGGTGTCATCACAAAGATATAGATCTGCTGGAGATCCATACACTTATCAGAATTTTCATAATAGATGAGCCGTTTTCTCTGGTTTGAGACAACTGACATAAATATTAGGTCCTGCAGATGCTCCACACAGAGACTCAAATGTTGGATTCTTAGGACGCCTGAACACCTGAACTTCTGTGGACTTGGTTCAGTTCAGGGTTGAAGGATGAATGTGTCATTTGTGATGTAATCTGGCCTCCTGCCAGTAGCTAAGGCTGTAACACAGGTCCTTGTTGCTGCCATCTGGCCTGTTGTTGCATCAAGAGCTGTAAATACACATCTGGCTTTGATTAATAACATAGTTCAGCTCCAAACAGCTCTGGAGTAAACAGCGTTCCTAAAATACATAGAGCTGTGGCACTTGGATATTGACTGGACTGATATGATCCAAGCCACAATTCACCCCCTTTTGGTTTGCTTGCCTCATTTGGTCCTAGTTTGGTTTGGGTGGCTTTCACACCCACAGCTAATCAAGATCCCTGTTTTTTTTTTTGACCAACCACATTTTGGTTCTTTGGTCCACACCACAGCTGATGTGAGCTTTAACACCAGCCCAAATAAACTGAACTTTCCAAAAAGAAACCACAGTACATTTGGTGTCAAGTGTAAAAGTGATCTTAGAGCCTTGAGGTCTGAAGCTTTTGTTCTTTGTGGTCAGCCTCCTGGGATCAACAGCTACACTGATTAACAGCGACCTCACTTAAAGTCAGCATGTTTGACTATAAAAAATATGATCACTCCTTTCCATCTTTCTTCAGATTGTATCTGCATATATTCAGTAAAGAAACTCAATGATCCTAACCTTACCTTCTGTGAAGTGGTCCCTGCATACAGGAGTGTTGTCTGACCTGTTATGAATGGGAAATATGTTCTCTCTTAGTTTTACCCATCTGCACTGCTGTTAACTAGACTTAACTTTGGCACTGCACTTCACAATGCATTTCTCACACCCTGTCCCCAACTGGGATTCTCCCCAGTTACGTGGACTATTCTGAAAGCCACCTGATCCACTTGACCGCGATAGTGAAGATTATCTAGTGGTGAAAGCTCGCCTTTTAGCAGTCATGGGGTAAAATCAGCTGAGACTTTCCTGCAACAGTTCTGACTCATGGAGGGACATCAACGAGTTCAATCTTAAGGCATTTTTCATTTAGCATTTAATTATTATTTTCACACCAACAGCCTGTCAGGACAAGCCCGTCTCCAGCAACATTATGTCCAAGAGCATAAACTGCAGGTTTGACTGCTTTGACCACAGTACATTTCTCTGAGGCCATATCTGACCAATGAAAGCCCTTGTCCTCAGTGGGTGTACGTCAGACCAGACTTCCATCATGATGGACCTTTTGATGGTGTTTGTATCACAGCAGACAAAGGTCCTTCAGATGTCAGTGGTGATGAATTTGAAGATAATTTCCTGATGAAGACACAGTTGGAGCTGCAGGATGACCACGGTGAATGTATACACAACCCTCTCCTGTTGTGGGCAGTTTGTCCTGAAGCTGACGGACCCATTTGGTTTCCGTTTTAAAAAAGTGAGTATCGGGTAACTGTCACTTGGTATTGAGTTCATTTCACTCTGTGGTGTTCAGAGCTTTAAACACACAACACCATCCACAACTCAGTAAGCTAAGGAGGACCTGTTATCCAGCGTTCTCTGATGTTCTTACCTGTGGAGAAGGCGTCCTTATTAACTTCGAGCAGTATGGCGACCCCGATGTTGTCTTTGGTCATCACTCGGTTCAACATTACCTCCGAGCCCTCGGAGTTCGCCATGGCGACCTGGTTGAACTCGACTGTGTGTTTCTGGACCAAAGAGAACCTGCAGACACAGAGAACATAAAGGCCTCAGAGGTCTGTCCCTGAGACGTGGAGGTACACCGGCTACCCGACCAATCAGAGTAAATCACTTCAAACCTTAAAAGAATTTCAGATTTTATGTTCAAGTGAATTAAGACTGTAAATTTAAATAATTTATGTTTGTGATAAAACAACTCAACTCGCCAGATGCTGCAGTTAAAATGCCTTTGGGCCCCACGATCGTCTCTTGGTCTCTTGCTTGTGAACTTGAGGTCAACAATTTTTTGAGGGATTTCTGTCAAACTTTGCTCAAATGTCTCCTTTGACCTGATGATGAACTGATTAAATTTTGCAGGTATAAGGTCATAAGTCAAGTGACCCACCCCCATTCTTTCATTCTCTTGACTTGAAGACCTCACAGGACCACAAAACCACCCTGAGGTTGACCTAGATATCTTTTTATCTTCAAGTTTGAGCCACTCAAACAAACCAGCTGAACTTTGAGGGTATTATAAATTTAAGTTAATTATTTTCAAGACAAAGTCCAAAATGACGTGAGTTGGTAAGTTTATCTTACATTAAAATGGTTTCCACTCACTTCTGTGTCTTGAAGAAAGTGGCGCAGCCGTCAACATATTTCCTCTCAGCCTCTGAGACGAGTTTGGCTCGAGACTTCGGACAAAAATACCCGTCATACCCACGGTCTTTCAGTGTTTCCAAAAACAACGTGTAGTACTGCTCCGTTTCCACCTCCTTTGTAAAAACACAAACACACATACAAAAAGATGAATGTGATTGCTGGGTAAATAAAAACAATCTAAAAAAACTCTAAACCACACATCATATACGAAGATGGACAACACGACGGTCTCAGGACCTGCAGCCTGATGATTTCACTGACCTGCAGGCTGATGATGTCACTGACCTGCAGCCTGATGATGTCACTGACCTGCAGGGTGATGATGTCACTGATCTACAGCCTGATGATGTCACTGACCTGCAGGCTGATGATGTCACTGACCTGCAGCCTGATGATTTCACTGACCTGCAGGCTGATGATGTCACTGACCTGCAGTCTGATGATGTCAATGACCTGCAGCCTGATGATTTCACTGACCTGCAGGCTGATGATGTCACTGACCTGCAGTCTGATGATGTCAATGACCTGCAGCCTGATGATTTCACTGACCTGCAGGCTGATGATGTCACTGACCTGCAGCCTGATGATTTCACTGACCTGCAGGCTGATGATGTCACTGACCTGCAGGCTGATGATGTCAGCGTCGCAGTGGGTGATTTCCTCCATGATGCCTTTCTTCCTGTACTCCCAGCTGAGAGCCCATGAAGGACAGTACCCATAGAGCTGCCGCGTGGCGTATTTATCACACAACACATTATAACACATGACAGTGAACACGGCTGCAAAAGAGAGGTGGACAAGTATCATATTTTTAATCTTTTCAACATAAAAATAAACTTAAAATAAGGGAAACTGAAAGAGTATGATGAGAGTGACCTACCTGTAGGACTGGTCTGGTCTCTCTGCTTCAGAGTGATCCATGGCCTCTGAGGAAGCTGCTCAGGGTGGACTGAAACAGTTCATCCAATTAAATTAATATAAAGCACAACAGCCAACAGAAGTATTTTTTTTTCATATGATGTCCATGTGATATTACCTGCCAGATTGTCGAGCATGTAGTTCAAAAGTTTCCGTGTTCCATCAGATTGCTGGTACAAGTTCAAGATGTCCTGTGACAGAGGGTTTCCTGAGGAAAAAAAAATAATTCATAGATAAATACATAATTAAATACAGATTTAGTCATTTTGTTTGCCTTTTACATCTATGAATGAATCATGATGATTTGGATTTCATTACTTTCAATAGTGTTAATACAGTTGTACCTTTAAGTCCCAAAGTTTGCAGCTGGAATAGTCTCCCGAGTTCATAAGGCAGGACTCTTAAAAGGTTGTTGTTTAAAAGTAGTTCCCTAAAAAAAAGGAGTGAACATATAAAATTATGTAAAAGGTTATTCACTTACAACATCTTTAAATATGTTGAACTTCAGATGACTTGCTTTTGGATAAAGAAACGCCAGAGGAAACAGCTCATCTACTGTGTTCCAGGAAGTATTTTTGTCATCTTACTGATAGTTCTGTGTTATTTTGCATGATTACTCCTTGTACTTGTTGTTTAGGCCTCTTGTTCCTCTTGTCTTCTGTTCCCTGTGTTACTCTGATGATCCTGCTCTTTGTTAAGTTACCCGTTTTTTGTTCATGTTTTGTGTTTTATTTTTAAAATCCCTCTGTTCCATGTGATGTTTTCCTGGCCTCCCTTCTGCGTGACTCTGATTATGATTCCCTCCACCTGTGTGATTGTCTCACCTGCGTCTGATTACTCCCAGTGTATTTAGTCTTTGTGTTTCCCATTGTCTTTGTGGGTTCATTCCTCTTCATGTCACAGCCTTTGTGTAAGTGTCCAGTGTTTCTTGTTTTCCCTGGTGTTTTAAGCTTGTCTGGTTTTTCTTAAAACTTTTAGTGACTTTGATTTGTACTTTGTTTACCACGGTTTAATTTGCTACTTTGTTAGAGACTGTTGTTTGGAACTACTGAAGTACTTTGACTTTTTGTATAGATTACTTTTGGGTTTTTTTAATCCCTTTTCAGTTAGTAATAAAGCCTTTTCTTTTTAATCTGCATTTGGGTCTCTATACTTTTTGTTTTTCTTAGTTTACTCTTGTTTCAAGCCTTGACAGTTTTACTCTTTTGGAGAAGGAAGTTTGTCTCAAAGTCTTGAAGGTCTCTTACAGCCATGACGGGCTGGACTACTGTCCATTCTGACAAGGTTTACATTTTAAAGGCTGACCTGACTGAATGTGACTGATAGGGGGTGCTGATTTGATGGAGTGGTAAGCAAGCAGGCATGACCCATACATAGTTCTGCCGGTCCAGGTTTGAGTGCAGCCTGTGGTCAGTTTGCAGAGTGCCCCCCCCCCCCCAAATCCACTCTCTCCCCTGTCAATAAAAGCCTAAAAATGGGCGTGTTGTAATGACTGCCCCAGACTTTTGCACAGATCTGCAAAAACTATTGAACAGTGCAGAATGTAGAGTAATTTATTTACCTTTGTCTAATACTGATATGCTTCTTCAAACTTAGGTTTGAACATGTTCAGTATGTGATTTCCAGCTGACTTGATGGTGTACTGCCCGCCCCAAAAATATGATTTCATTAACTCATTCAGTTCTAACAACATCAGGCTCAATCTGTACTTGTGCATTCATTGAGCATATCCCAAACAGTATTTTTTTCTGACATGCCTGATGATTTAGTTTATGTCAAAACATAGTTTAATTTTTTCTAATTATGTATTGATCTCCTGTGATAACAACTAAAGATCTGTACCAGAACAAAATGTCTTTAAGGACTGACCTCAGAGAGACATGCCTTTTGTTTAATTGCTGACCTGAAAGACACTTGTCTTTGTTCAAGAATTGACCGGATAGAGACATGTCTTTGTTTAATTGCTGACCGGATAGAGACATGTCTTTGTTTAATTGCTGACCGGATAGAGACATGTCTTTGTTTAAGAACAGACCGGATAGAGACATGTCTTTGCATAAGGACTGACCTGAGAGACACGATGTTGCCGATCTCGGCAGGCAGGCTGCGCAGCTTGTTGGACGATAGGTTGAGGTAAACCAGATGAGGCAGTTTGGCGATGTCGGGGGGCAGGCGGGTCAGGTTGTTGTCGTTGATGTGAAGGGCCGTTAGGTGAGTCAGTGTCCATAATGAGTTACTCAAACTACGAACACGACCTGAAGGGCAGTGATACACTTTTGCACTTTTATGACCATAAACAGCGATGCTATAATCAGAAAATCATTAACATGATTTAACTTCATTTATTATGACTGATGAGGTCATCTTACCGGAGATCTCAAGCTCGGCCCAGTAAGACTTCTTCCCATTGGCCGCCTCCTCAGCAGACATGATGGTGTAACATCGGCGAGGATCTGGAGGCTCATATTTTTCTTTTGGCATTCCGCTTTATCTAAAATAATAATAATAATAACTTATATGTTTAAATTAAACATAAAATACAATTAAAGCACAGCAGTTTTAAACTCACATTAGGCAGAGAAAAGAGAAAGCTCCACTTTTATTATAATTTTATATATATATATATATATATATATATATATATATATATATATATATATATACATACATATATATATATATATATATATATAAATAAAATAAAAATACATTATAAATAGTGGCTTTTACCTGGGTAAGAGTCCTCTAAGATATGTTTAATCCAGGTATAGTCATAATCTAACAGGTTAGATCAATCAGCTCTGTGCTGAGACACTCTGAGGCTGAGCTGTTTTTAAAATCAGTAATATAGTGTCCTGTGCCACATGGCACATAAATGTGTGTAACTAAGCAGTAATGTACAAAAAAACTGTGACTTTTACGCTCTGTAAGTATAACTGCAGCCTCTGTCTCCAGTTCATCTGCTATCAGAGCATCACGTTGACACTCACGGGTACAGAATTCACTGCATAGCTGTTTTCCTTCACTGTAACAGAACACAACTGATCTGACATCTGTTTAGGTATAACCAGGCCTCTTTATATGATCTGATCAAACCATGAAGTCCACTTTGCTCATTTATGTTTGCATCAGTAAACTACCCAAATTTAGCATGTGTAATATTGTGATGCAGCCTGCCACTGGCAGGAAATGTCCTCACACAGACTGCTTTAAAACAGCGCTGCAGTGTAGTTTATCCAAACACTGAAAATAGGATACGATGACCCTTAAGATACAACAGACACACAGCAACCATCAGTGATGTCAGCCAATCAGGGCTGGCAAACCCTGAGCATAGGGGAAACTATGTGGCCCTCCCTCTCACACAATGGGGTCCAAAAGTTAACTAAAAATATAAAAATATACAACAATGATAACTGGGATGTGTTTAGGGTTTTGTAAAGAAAGTGATATAATAAGGCCATTTTTTCAAAGTTTGAAGAAAGTAACTATTTCAGAAAAACAAGTAAACACTGTGATCATTGCACTGATAAATTCATTAGTTATAAGATGGGTTGTTAAACATGTTTAATCCTAGTTTACTCATGTTGTAACTCATGTTTAACATGTTTAATCCCAGTTAACTCATGTCAGACCTGATTTTAAACACGTTCATGATTTACTCATACAGTTTTAAACAGATTTAATCCTAGGTTACTCATGTTATAACCCATGTTTAACATGTTTAATCATAGTTAACTCATGTTATATACCACTTAAGCATGTTTCATCCTGGGTTACTCATGTGTTAAACAATTTTAAACGTAGTTAATACCACTTAACTTATGATATATGATTTTAAACAAGTTTAATCCTGGTTTAGTGGTGTTATAACTTTTGTTAAACGTGTTAATTGCCAGGTTACAAATGTTATAACCCATCTTAAACATGTGTAATCATAGTTTAGTCATGTTATATACCATTTTTAACATGTTAAATCCCGGGTTACTTCTGCTATAACTCTTGTTAAACATGTTCAATCCCAGGTTACTCGTGTTATAACTCATGTTAAGCATGTTTAATCTTAGTTTATTCGTATGGTAACTCTTGTTAAACATGTTTAATCCTAGGTTACTCATGTTATAACCCATGTTTAACACATTTAATCCAGGAATATATATATAATTACCAACATTATATTACACAGCACTGTGCCCGAGGACGGACCAAGGACTACCTGCAGCTTTGTAATCCTGATTTATATGAAGGTTAACTGGTTTAAATCCCGGGTTTGACATAAAATAGCATGTGTTAGAGCAGTTTAATCCCGGGTTAGACCATGTTGACCCGGGTTAGATCACGAAGCTTTTTCGCTCTGCCACACCGAGGCCGAGTTCAGCTCGCGTGTTCCGGGTTAAAAGGTTGATATAGCCCGGAATAACACGGGATAGCCTAAGCCAGAAGTCCTGACTGTAGCCTTAATATTCAGACAGTGTTTACCTTCATCCAGGCCAGAGAGATTTATTTATGGACACACTCACACACAGCTGGACATCCCCGACACACCATGAACGTCTCGGAAACACTACGAGAACAACAAACGTCACTTCCCGTCGTTACGTCCGCCTTCCCAGTATTAATCAATACGAATTTAAATACTTGATTAAGAATAAAAAAATACGAAGCAAAAAATGGATGAGAAATTAAATCATTTGAAATAATAGTAAATCATGAAATATTGTTGGTATAAACATTACAAAACATATGAACGTACAAGCACAAAGTCCCGGATGTTTTGATTTTATTGTATGCTTTGAATATTAACAAATAATTAGTTGGTTAAAATGACTGAAAATGATAAGGAATAATCTCTCATTTTGAATGTTGGCAAATTATTATTTTTTTATATTTCGACAGGACTTGTCAGAGGCGGAACTGTTGTTTTGTCGCTGTTTCCAAATGGTCCATCGGCTTCACAGACATGGCAACCTGCACGCGGAGTGTATTAAGAGGTCAGTTGATTAAAAATCGTGGATTAAACTGTAGATATCTAAAAATTAACTAATATGACCGAGTGGTTATTCAATGATCGTATCATCCCAGCATGTTAGCTCCTATCGAGAGACGTCAGGCAGAACCTCGTCTACAATGTTTAAAGTTTCAACAAATCTCTCTGTTTTTGCTATATGTTGATCATCTGTATGGTTATCATATATTTAATGTTTTAAAATTTAGTTTTGTCTTTGATTCGGCTTTAATTTACAGTCAATTAACGACAAAACAATTATATCACCGTTATCATCAGACACAGACAAAGCATTTCTGTGCATCACTGTCAGCACAGATGAAGCTCAGATGTGGGTCGGACCCGTCGCCGTAGCAGCTGTGTGTGCTTATAGTGATTAACATGGTACAATTAGTCAAAGATCAACAAAGCTCTACAAGACAGGCTCACTGTCACTGCTTAGATTGTTAACATCGACATCATTGATAGTCCACGTTTGACTTTGTGTCAGTGTCTCTGGTTCAGTGTTACAGTTTAAAGAGAGCCCATGTTAACTGGTGACTTTTTCAAACCAGTTCCCAGGATCTGTAAACAGTCCAGTTTAGGAGACAGCGCCATGCTTGTCCATGTCGCTCCTCTTTCACTGGCCAATCAGAAATGTAAAAGGGCCAGGGCTTCTGCGTCCACAATAACAATGGCAGAGCTGAACACAACCTGCCCCGTATATTTACAAGGGGACTCTTTCCTGGTCTTCGATCAGTGGTGGGACATGATCAGGGGCGCTGCCAGGGATTTCAGGCCCCACGAAAATAAATCTTACTGGGCCCCCCCATAGCTGGCCATAAGGCAGGCAGAACATTTTGATACTGCTTACATAAAACTGCATTTTAATGATATTTTTGACGATCATTCCTATATTTGTGAAAAGAACAACATGACAATTACTTGGTAGGGGAAGCACTGAAAATACAATGAAATTGATTTTAGATTTGATTATTTGCTCCAAGACTGATACTCTATATTTGAAAAACCAATCTCTTCCTTTTAAGAGTTGAACATAAAATTCTCTTTAGAATAATGACCATTAAATATAAAACTTAAATGCAATATAACCTATTCCATTAAAATGAAATGCAATTATAATCTGTGGAGAAAACACCATCAAAAACAAAATGGCCAATTGCCTTTTATGATATATTGTAATTTGAACATGTTGCCCCATGTGCAGGTTTAATTTATCTCCAAAACTGTAGGCTCACAGATGATGACGGTAAATTTGTGGTGAAAAAATACATATATGAGGCTATGTGGTTGTTGCTATTTAATCATCTGATTTCCAGAAAATGTAAACATATCTCTGATTGGATTGAAAGCAGTTACCCAGTCTGCACCACAAATGCTCTCTGTTCCTACTGCAGAGCAGAGTCCCAAACTACTGACCAAACATTATATTTCAGAGAGAGCTGATGCTTTTTCAATCATTAAATCATTCTGAAATAAATACTGACTATTGGCTTTTTTTTATTTCAGAATGATTTTCTTGTTTTCTAATGTTTTTTTCTCCATAATAATGGATTAATGTCACACACAGCTGCTCACCTCCTTCCTCAGGGGGTACCTGGGCTTGTTCAGGTTGAGGGGGGGGACTGACAGACAGCTGCTGCTGCTGCTCCAGACGTGTCTGTGTGTGGGGGGGAATGATTGACTATGGGCAGAGCAGCTTGCTAAACGTTTGCCTGCATTATTTAACTAAAACAACAGTGAAATGTCCAGAGTTTTCTTCAGAAATATGAGCTGATATGGGAGAAAATTGACCTACTTCATAAACTATGGACAAAGTTAGGAACAGACAACAGGCTGATGTTCCAGAACTTTCCATCACATGAACCACTAACAGACCCACCTTGCCTATGGAAGAACTGGGTGACATACTGTCGACCCCTTGCTTCCTTCTCCTATCGGAACCTTTTTTCTTTTCATTTCTTGCTCCCAGATTTTTGAGGCATCCTGCCTCTCTGCCTCTATTCCTCCACTCACTGTCTGTGAAAAGTTAGCGCTCTGCAGGCGTCTGACAGAGCGGCTGGACTGAACCATTTCACGTAAATACAGGGGGGGTCGGCAGGTTGAGAAATGTTTTGCAAAACATCTAAACTTAGTGTTACCAATAAATTGTATATAAAATATATGTTTAACTGTAAGTTTATTACTGAGTGCAATAATTTTTTGTCAGTGTTATGATTGTATTAGGGGCCTCTCTGGGCCCCTGTCAATCATGGGCCCCTAGAATCCTTCTCCTTTATCCCCCCTTTTCGGCGCCCCTGGACATGATTTCTTGACTGCGTTCACGTTTTCTGGGACATATTTCGATGTGATATAACGTATGAAAACTCACAGAGTGATATTAAATGGCCTTACAGATGTCACGGAGACTTACGGATGTTGACTCTTGCTGGCATCAAATGCTTGTGAACTAAGGCCCCTTTAACACGAAAATGAATATGGCCGACAACTGAGACTTTTCATTGCGTTTTCGCCTCCCGTTTACACGAGAACAGTGCCTGGAGCGCCTGAAATAATTCACTTGATATGTACCTGCTGCTTTAAAAGTTGATTAAATTATTCTGGACTACTTTGTGATATCAACTCACGTCCCTTTGAATTTTTTATTTTGAAGTGTTAACAGGATGTCAGAGGCAGCTCAGAGGCTCCGCCCTCATAGGCATGTCACAGAAGCATGGACCAATCAGAACTTTTGCTGCTGTAAGGTGAGTTCACAAACCTTTGAAAATGAACATCTTTGGGTGAGTTCACCAGCGTTTTTCTTCAGTATATGCTTCATTTTAAGTCCTGAATTCCATAATAAAGACCATTTGTTGAAGTCCCGACCATTATTTCAAAATAAAAGATCTTAATGTAATGAGTTCACTAATTTAAGTTCACTTAGCTTTATTTTAAAACACAGTATATGTAAATCTACAAACTTCTCCCAATGAATTATTTTTACATTGATTTTGTTAATCTGTATTTTAAAGTAAGCTGTTTTAGTAAACATGGAGAGCTCTGTTAGCCCTTACCTATAGCATTTTGTGCTGTTTAGATGATGAGTTTCACTGCGTCAGTCAGAAATGCCCAGCAGGCTGACCATCAGCCTGTGTCATTTTAAGAATCAGAATCATAGTAAAGCTGCTTCTGATTCTTAAGATGACACAGGCTGATGGTCAGCCTGCTGGGCATTTCTGAATGATGCACCTTCACACGTGCCTTTTGTGCAGGTGCAAAACCTGTAGTCTTGACTGGGTCATCAGCTGGGGCTCCAAGGGTCGCTACTGTAACCCCATTACTTCTGACTGTAGAGCGATTGCAGGTATCTCTCCCTGCTACCCCCTGCTGATGCCCTGGGTGTTGTTCGGCCCCAAACTACTTCAGTTCCTCCTTTTGCCACAGGCAGAAACTGCCTTTCCCTGCCTCCTCAGCCAGTTCCTCCACTGCACACACTCCTTTGCATGCCATGTCGCAGTGTAGGTGAGCGGTTGAGGCTCCAACAAAGCCCCTGCACCCCACTTTGACAGGGCAGCTTATGGTCTTCCAGCTATCCTCCCTGCACTCTGCCACCAGGTCTGCATACTTGCAGCACTTCCACTCATGGGCCTACTCCCATGGCACAGTGAGCTCCACCAGCAGGACCTTCTTACAAAATTCTGACCACAGTATCAGGTCTGGCCTGAGTGCTATTTCTGAAATCTCCCCAGGGAACTGGAGCTGCAGCCCAACGTCGACCCTCATGGTCCACTCACTACTGGGTGAGAGGAGACTTAGGGCCTCATCTACTTAAGGTTTGCATAGATAAAAACGTGTAAACCGAATAGCACAGGCAAGGCTGATCTACTAACAGGGTGCACCGAGGATGGTGTCTCTGAAATAAGCAGAATAGCATGCACAATCCATTTGGCGTGTTGGCCTTCATGAATATGCAGAATACATCCAGATTATCAGAATGGGTAGAATACTGGGAAGAGGGGACACCTATGTAATCATTTAGCACTTGCAATTTGATTGATCTAACCCCAAATTGATTGCACTCAGTGTTTTTGTGTCTATATTTAGCAGGTTTGAAAGGCAGGTGCAAACTGGCACAGTGTTACGCCCACATTGCTTCAGTCATTGTGGCAAGAAGGAGGCATAGGTGCGATGACAGATGGTGCACAGAGAGAATCTTGCACTTGTGTGTCTATTCTATAAAATTGTAGAGACATACCGTCTATACAGCAATGCCATTTTTAGCTGCTGGATGACCTAAGGGCTAATTTGGAGCCAGTCACAAAAAGAAGCCACGCCATGAGATGTCTCTGATGGCGTTCACAAGTGTGTTTATTTGCCTACAACTCCATGGCTTAGGGTTAGGGCGGTCCGTAAAACTTTTGCACCTGTTATCGAATGCGCACGTAATCACAGTACATCACCCGCAACACGCCCACTAACAGCATGTGCAGTTTTATAGTTTGCAGACTTGAATTAGCGCTTGTTATTTGGGATCTTAGTCGATCCGGCCCTTGTTGTATCTCTCTGGTGGGGGTATTGATGGTCTCTCCAGCCTTCGCAGAGGATGGAGTGCATCCACACGTGCACGTGGCCTCTCTCTGCTACCATATCACTGCTGAGTGAAACCTGGCACAGATGTTTCGGGATGCCTGGGCAGTTCTTGTTGGGCTTGTGTGGTATCCCGTTGGGGCCGGGGGCTGTACAGACAACATCTGCTACCTCGCTGACTTTGGGAAGAGCAGCGTTGAACAGGAAGGCTTGAGGAGCTGGGTGAGGAACATATCCTGGTGACCCCAGCGGGGCTGACCTCTCTGGGTCACTGTATGCACCTCTTATGTGATTCTTAAGCTCCAACTTTGTAAACTGCAGAGTTCGAGCATAACAACTGTGGAGGAAGTGTGCCCATGTGTCTCTAAAAAAAACATATTTTCATGGTGATTGCCCATTCCAAAAGAAAAACTCTCCAGGTTAGTTCAACAATCATTGTTTCAAAATAAGACATCTTTACATGAGTCTATTTTTAAAATCAATATACAAGTAAGATCTCAAACCATTAACTCAAAATAAAAGACAGTGCAATGGCTCTCATACATCAAACACATATTTTGTTAAATATTTTTATTTTTTCCATATTTTTATATGTTTGTCTTTTTATTCTGTACATTTTTGTCAAGGGTTTTTACTGTTAATCTTGTTTTTTGATGGCCTTTTTGTCTCATTTTTGGGGTTGTTTGGGAATTTTGTTTTGATTTTGTAGTAGTGTGATCATCAGCTTTTTATCACAATGTCACAATGACGTAAATGACAGTTATATTTTTGCCTCATGTCAGTGATATTTTTGTGATTTTTTTTTTCTGCCTTCAGTAAAATTTTTGTCATATTTTTCCCTCTTGTCAGTTATAGTTTTGTGAAGTTTTTGCCCCATGTTAGTGATACTTTTGCCTTCTTTTAATGGTTTCCTGCTGTTCGTCAAGGTTTATGAAGAAGGAGAAGAAGGAGGAGGAGGGGGAGAAGGCGATGAAGAAGGAGAAGAAGGTGATCGATGATACAGGCCGACACAAACCTTTTGGGAAGACAGCGTGGGCTCCAGTGGACGATGTGTATGTGATGAGGTTTTACCCGCGAACACTTTACGCCGTGGAGGACGCCATCGACCTGCTGAAGAGCTTCCAGGCGTTAGACTTCACACCCAAAAACCAAGCAGTCTATATGGACCTGAAGCTCAACATGAAGCTGGAGAAAAAGGTACAAACTTCTGACAGGAAACCTTTTATCTTGTCTGTTTTTTATTTTTTCATTTCAGATAAAAATATTCAAATCTGAAATAAATGTAATCTATTGTTTTTGAATATTTATTGTTTTATTTGTCTTTTATCAGAGAAGGATTGATCCATTCATCAGCACTGTTCACCTTCCTAATCCTTTCAAGACAGGAATGAACACTGTTTTACTTTTTACTGAGGTAAATACTTTATATACGAATAAAGATTTACATTAATATTTTACATTAATAACATATTTTCTCTTGATTTTTTTCCTTTAACCAATAAATAATTTGTTATACCATGCAACATTCTCTAACATTAAGACTTATCATCTGTAAATACTTAATTTTCATAGAAGTGAGTTTTTGTTTTTACACTTCAGCATATTAGTAAAAATGATGAATTCATTATTTACACTTATTAAATCTATTCCTCTCTACGATTTCAAATAATAGTACTTTATTTTTTTAAAATATTACTTTTCAGAATGATGTGCTATGGAAGTATAAAAACTGTTACTGAAAATGTTGACTGATTGATTCATAGACTGGTTGCTGTGTTTTTTTTTTTTTTTAGGATGAAGGTCAGGTGAAAGTGGCTCAGGAGAACGGAGCAATGTTAGCAGGAGGAGCAGAGCTCGTCCAGCCAGTGAGTTTATTATTTTATTATTATATTGGTCAACTAATGGTCAACCATTAGTACATCCAATCAGGGTGTAAAAGTGATCCATTTGTCTGTTCCTACTTGGGGTCGACGGTTTGTGGGTAAATTTTCAAATATTTCAGTTTTTGAACCCTGTTGCTTCTACAGATTTTTTGTTTTTGAATTAATTTCATTTTAAATATTTCAGATTTTGGACGGAGATATTTCTGCAGATTTTTACATTGCGGTTCCAGAAATTCTGCCCAAGCTTTTGCCGCTGAAAAACAAGCTGAGGAAAAAGTTTCCAAAGAGCAAAAGAGGTCAAATATAATACAAAAATCTCCAATGATTATATGTTTATAATTAAAATGATAGTTTTGATGTGTAAAACTTAAAGGTCTGTGTTTTATTTTCAGGGTCAGTTGGGGTAAATATTCCTCAAATGCTGAATTTATTTAAAATGGGTCACGAGTACAAGGTGGAGGAAGACTGCTACATCAGGACGCAGATCGCCACGGTAACCACGATAAATAGATGTTAGCCTATTTTATTTTATTTTTATTTTTTATTTTTTGGCCGTTTGCAAATGTCTATCTTCTGATTAAAGTTTATTTTCTTTTGTGAGATAAATACAGAAAAGTCTTAATCTAAAAAAGTATAGACAAATGTTATATTTCAGTGCAAAGTTAAGTCCTCAGGGTTTAATATATTTGTATTTTTTGACTTCATTATTGATTTAAAATAGAATTAAACTGAATTGATTGGTTTAATCTTTTCAGCTGGATATGGACAAACAACAAATACAAGAAAACCTGGAAACCATCATGAAGGATGTCTGTTCACATCGGCCAGCTGACAAGGGTACAACATGCTTAAAGCAGCCATTCAAAAAGGCATTCAAAGACACATGTCCAATGACAATCATTAAGGGACACATGTCCAATAACAGTCATCATGAGACACATGTCCAATAACAGTCATCCTGAGACACACGTCCAATAACAGTCATTCAGAGACAAATGTCCACTATCCTGTCTGTGTGTTCATGTGGACATGTCCCTCTCTCTCCCTCCCCTCAGGTCCATTCATTGAGCGGGCGATCGTGGCGAGTCACACGAGCGAGGCATTGTGGTTCAGGAGTGACGACGTGCTTCAGAAATAAACCGAGGACACAGACCCGTGTTTGGTGCTTATGTTCTGGTTTAAACATAAATACTGATAAGTTCATGTGTATTCATGTCTGAGATAGGTTTGAATAAACATAATTATGAGTTTTATTGATAATCAATATTTGATTACTGAAGATGAAAATAATCTGAAATCAAGCCAATCAATAATTGCATGAAATCAGGTTTAATGGGGCACTGATACCCTGTCATCACTGATGGGAGTGACTCAGGTCTCTTTAAAATAAGACAATAATAATGATGTAATGATATACATCATTAAAATCAGATAACAATAGAATAATATAAAACTTAAAATAAGATTTAAAAAAATATGAAAGATTTAATGTTTAAAATAAGATTATACACACACGGACAAAATTGTTGGTACCGTTCCGTTAAAGAAAGAAAAACCCACAATGGTCTCTGAAATAACTTGAAACTGACAACAGTAATAATAAACAGAAATTAACTGAAAATTAACTAAAAAAACCAGGCATTGCTTTTGAATTGTGGTTCAACATAATCATTTTTAAAAACTAAATAATGAAACTGGCCAGGAGAAAAATGGTAATCTCACTCCTAATGTTTAAAAGGATGATAATATAAAGATAATAAGATGATAAAGTAACAGTAATGTAAGAATTTTAATCTTCAAAATAAAATACAAATAAATTCTTAAATTTTAAAACAAGTCAATGTTGTAATCCTGTTAATTTTTGAAATAACATGGCAATATATTATTTTAGATAATATAATATTTTGTCTTTTAAAGAAGACACAGTAGTAATGATATCAGTCTTTTAAACAAGGTAATAAAATAATACTATTAATCTTCCCAAAAATATCTATAGAATAATCATATTAATCTTCAGAAAAGCACAACAGTGTAAACCCAGTCATTGCTTTTTAATCCAACGTAAATCCAGTGTCTGTAGTTCTGCCTGTGAACAGCAGGGGGCGCCCATAGCCTGGATGGTGAAGCTGAAGATAAGCTGCTGTGGTGCCTCCTGCTGGTCCTCACACATGTGCAGGGGCAGGGCTCTCTGGTTCTTGGCTCCTGAGCTCTAACCCCCGTGTGGTGTTGTTCCTCGGTCGGCTGGACCTGCTTGTCTCAGGTTCACTCCACCCGAACTCCTCACAGACAAACGCCCTTCAGGTTAATGTTCGTCACCGACCTCTGCTCGTCGCTTAGGACACGGGTGTGACAGTAAAACTTAAACTCCAAAAGTGTTTATTTTAAATTAATTTCAATATTCAGGACATTTATGTACACTTTCAATCCATTTACTCACCAGGCCACTCTATTAGGTACACCTCCCTAGTCCCAGGTTGGACCACCTTCACCTTGAGAGCTCCTTCATTCTTGGTGTCACAGATTCTTCAAGGAGCTGAAACATCCCTCAGAGATGTTGGTCCATATCTCCATGACAGCATCACACAGCTGCTGAACATCCATGATGAGAATCTCCTGCTCCACCACATCTCAAAGGTGGATTGATATCTGGTGACTGTGGAGGCCACTGGAGTACAGTGAACTCATGGTCATGTGGAAGAAACCAGTGTGAGATGATCTGAGCTTTGACACCTGGAGCTGCTGGAAGTCTCCATCAGAAGACGGTCCGCTGTGGTCAGACAAAGGGACTAAAATCACATTTGTCTCTGCTGAATATAGACTCAGTCAATTAATCTTTATTTGTATAGCACCATATTTGTTAAATATAAATGTATTAAAGGTAACCCCCTTGAGATGTGGCATCTCATTTTCAGAGGTTCCTCATGTCTATATGGTTGTAAAGATAGTTACTGTGGAGGTATAACCAGTACAACCATGGACAGAGAGGTCAATCTGATATTAACATTAATATCTATAATGAATATAAACTTGAGAGGAATGATGCTGATTAATATAGCAGCATCTGTCTAACCTTGCAGTGCAGATGGACCTACCCTATATCTGCGGTTTTATCAGAAATGGACTCAATTTCTTTAAAAGAGGAGGACGTCACTTAAATGATCCATCTGTGTGGTATAATCTAGTGTCAGACGATAGTCTAAGGACTGAAACATAGTCTAAGCTAATGGCCAACAACAGGGTCTAGCTGCTACGTCATACTGCGGCTTGATATGATTGGTCTGTGATGAGTGTGACTGGCAGAACGATCATCCAATCACCAGCTGCTGTTGTTTTTGAAGGTTCTGCCTCTGAAAACATTTTCAATGGGCTCTTCCCCAGATGGACTAGCGAAGTATTTCTGTGGAGGATATATGGAACTGTCTATCCTTCATGTCAGGTTGGCATTTGGCTGAGCTTCCATTAAATTGGGTTCAATTGGTCTGAAAGTATGAAATTTATGTTCAATTATGTAATTTTTGTTGATGGTTGATGCAGGATAGAGCACATGGAGCCAAGCAGGTCCACAGCAGCAGGTCATCCATGATTGTTTGTCAAGGTGACACTAATATATGTGTGCTGTCTGCAGGAACTACCATGGATTTCATTTTGTTGATCTCTCTGATGTTAATATCAGGAACTATAATTATAATGGGATGGGGCTAAAGGAATGGACAAATAATTGTAATTGTAGTGAATTAGTATTGAAGTATTGAAGCCTCGTAAATCCACAGCAGCAGGCGGTCTACACCAAGGCGGTCTACACCAAGGATCCCAGGCAGCCTACAACACAAGAACCAGAGACGGAGCAAACGAAAAGGTGAAAGGCATTTAAGGAGAGAGAGCGTTAGAGAGACAGAGAGGGACAAGCTCAGTGTGCTGAATCCTCCGGCAGTCTAAGGGATTCTCATCATTGTCACCTGTATTAGAAGTTGGTCACTTTTCAGCGTGAAGAACATTTTGCATTATATTTTGGACAAACTATCTCACATACATGGAATACAAAAAAGGTTATAAACAAGAGGACATTTTGATAAGCCCAATTATTTTTTAATGGGTCAAGTTAAGTTTCTTAGCTGTGATTCATTTTTGTACGATGTGTGATTTTTGCTTTGAGTTATTACTCATCCATTAATGTGTCAAAAACGAAAGATGTGATTCTTGATTTTTGTAAGAATCGACCTGCCACAGCCCAAACCTTTGTCAATGGTAAAGCTGTAGAAATAGTCAGTCAGTACAAATATTTAGGCACTATCCTGGATGACAAACTGTCCTTTTAGACGAACTCAGATGCCATCTGTCGAAAGGCAAATCAGAGGTTATTTATCTGAGGAAATTGAGGTGTTTTAATGTTGACAAAAAGCTTCTTAAAATGTTTTCCTCTTCTTTTATTTACTCCATGTTAACCTTTGCTATGATCTGTTGGTTTGGTAACCTCAGAATCTCAAATGAAACAAGCTGAAGAACACTGTCAAGCTCTGCCAAAAAACTATTGGCATATGTCTTAATGATCTTGACTCTGTTTTTAAATCCAGAGTCACTCAGACGGCAAAGGCCATTCTGGCAAACCCTCTCCATCCTCTTCATGCAGAGTTTCAGCTTCTTCCATCTAAGAGAAGGTTCACTTTCACTTGCAAGGTCAAATCAAATAGGTACCTTAAATCCTTTGTCCCAACAACCATTGTTTTTTTAAATAAGCTGTAGGCAAGCTTGATGGGAATGATGCACCTATGAATTTGTGTTGACTCTGCGTATTTACATGTATTTATTATTGTAATGTGCCTGTTGTATCTGGACGTTTCCTTTTTTGTGACGTGAGATACTGTAAGAATGTATGCTTTAACTTCTGTTGCAAACCAAATTGCCCTTAGGGGACATTAAAGTTTTTGAAATCAAATCAAATCTAATCTTCTTTTCTTGTTTTTATGTACTTTTTATTTGTCACTATGGAGCCAGAAGCTAGTCTAGAGGGGGCTGGGGTTTCTGGGTGGGAGGGTTCTTCCAATGTGTATTTTGGGAGAGGGTGGTATCTCAAGGATGGGCTTCAGACACCTAAAGTGGGTGGGTTGAGGACACCAAGGTTTTGTTCCACTTGCAGTCGGACCCCCCCCCCCCCCCCCCCCCCCCCCGGTGAATTGCAGGGCCCACAGAGCCATGTTCATTTGAATACTCTCAACACTACTCCAAAATAACTGTAACATGACAAAAGAATATGACAAGAATACTTCTTGTCAATGTCAGACAGAAACCTCAAATTTTCTATTTTCATGATTTTGATAGTTTTCAGAAACCTGTACTCTCATTTTTCCCCTAATTTCTAATTAAAAAAAAGATAAATTAAATAACATACATAAATGAAAATCAGTTGCCTATTATGAAATACATTTATCTAAAATATTACAGTTTCTTTGTATTTCCTCAAAAAAAGTAATTTTGGAGATGTGAGGTATCTGACTTACAGCACAGACGTGCAGCTTTACTAAGAATCATTGAGGCCGATATTTAAGCTCAAAAGCAAAAAGTAAAGTAAAGCTGAATTCAGGGAGCCAATCGTGAAATGAAAGCCAGAACAAGGCATCTTAATACAGTGAACAACTAATTATTCAAGATCAGCTGACTTCATATCTCAATTTATAGTACGATATAGCTAAACATCAAAGACTGACATGGAAATATTTTATGTTCCATCTTGTGGTGCAGTTTGCCTTTGTTTAAGTTATTGTTGAGGCAAATCAGACTGGAACATTTTCATGTTTTCAACCTATGGAAAATGAAAACTGACTGAAAGGCCGCTCTTGGTCAGGAGGATGTAGCCTCTGGGCCATCATGTTCTTAACCGTCATCATGGAGTCTGCTCTCCATGCTGTTTTAACTCACAATGAAGACCGATAAAGAAGACTGGAAAGGATTTTCCCACCACTGAATTCTTCTTAACGTTTTACACCACGTCCCAACTTCAGCGGAATTCTGGTTTGTACTTACACTGATATAAATGTATTATATCATCAGCCCACCAATCAGCGCCCAGGAAGACCCACCTGCGGGAGGGGGGGGGGCGCTGTCCGTCCCCCCGGAGGAGGGGGAGAGAGAAACTCCAACATTCAATCACTGCGGGACAGACTGACCCGCTACAGCCGAGAACTCGGGACAATCAGAGACCACCAGCACGGAGCAGACCACAGCCCGGATCAGACTGCACCGGGGGATAGCTCGGATCTTCGTCTCGGGTCTTTGGCTCGGATCTTTGGTTCGGTTTTTGCTCTGAAGTGAAAGAATGTGAGAGCGGCAGAGAGAGAGAGAGAGACGGAGACCGAGAGAGAAGCGAACGCTGCTCCGACTTTAAACCGAGAGAGGGGACAGGGAGAACCGGAGTGTTGGACCGCTGAGAGACCGATTCAACAGAACCGGGACTTCGTTGTTCTACTGTCCTTCGGGTCCTTTGTGTCTCTGGTCTCTCGGAGGTTTGAGGATTTTCTGGATGCACACCGTCTTATTTACTCGCGCACACACGGACTGGACCTAGAGACAACCCGGCTAGGCTCGGTCCGGCCCGGCTCGGATCATGGCAGCTTGGTGGTTGCTCGCGTTGTGTTTGGCTGCGGGAACGTGGATCGGGATCCACGGTGAGTCTGTGCATCTATGTTTCCGGTTCAGATGTAGGTCAGACCTGGAAAAGTCCAGGTTCAGGTTTGTAGAAGAGACGTTATATCTCTGAAGTTTAATAAGGCAACTGATTTTAGAGGTCCTGGAAAAGTTTCCAGGAGGATTCAGGCACCTCCGGGACCGGGACCCTGACAGAGCTGGTTCATGTGATCAGGGAAAACTCGGCTAGACCGGGACACTTTGGAGCTTTTGTCTTCTGTGAGGGTTCCACACACGAGAGGTGGAAGTGAAGTTTGATCATGTTCCTCAGAAGACCTGTCCATAACTGTTTGAATGTTTGACCGATGAAGGCTGAAAGCTTCGGTTTTAGAAACATCTGCTTCAGCTGGGCTCAGACCAGGGCTGAGTATTTACCACAACATCACCACACCAAGGGCACACCTGAAGAGACCAAGCGCAGCTTTTCAGGGGCTGCGATCAAGAGGCTACAGTTAGATGTCCTGATACAGAGGCTACAGTTAGATTTGTATCCTGACACTAATATTACAATATGATGCGCACTATGAAACGTGTACATTTTGGACACTGACTACGCCTTTTATCAAATCCCAAACAATTATTTTTTTCTAAAAACAAAAACAGCAAGGACCAGGTTTATGATTCCTTTTAATGAAGACTCTTAAACTTCAAGTTTAGATCTAAGAAGAACTTTTACTTTTGAAATATGTGTTGCATTGTGTTGTTTTGATTTTTCATGCATTGCATTAACTCTGTTATCCGTGGGCGTTGCCCAGGCACAGGGACAGTGCAGAAGTACAAGATTTGAGAGGCATCTGAGGCGGTCCTCGTGCTGTGGAGAAAAACCTGCCTGGCATTATTGGGGAGACATGATGAGCGTTAACTCCTTATAGAAAACATTTACTGTAAAAACCCTCTCCATGCTGAGCTGGTTGGAATTGGTCTAGTTGTCCATTAATCGAGCAGCCATGCGGTTCAGGTTTTCCATGAACTGTGTTGAGGTTTAGGGGGACTTCTGGTTGGGTGGGATAGAAAGGGAACAGTGATTCTCAACATGAGGATCAAAGGGGGCTTGAGATGCTTTTCCAAAAACAATGACAAATCTCAAAATGTTTTCAACACCATATTTTACTCACTCAAAAACACATCCATACACAAGCTAGATCTAAGCTAATCTATCATCGGTTGCTCAGATTTATGCTGGTATGAGGGTAGTATGTCACAAAGATCCTTCAAGTATTGGATTGCACATGACACCAGTAAAGTAGGGGTGAGTAGGGATGCAGGATGTCGCTGGAACAATATCAGCATCAGCAGATATTTATAGAACAGACGTACATATCACAGATATATGCTGTAGTACCATCAGGATGGTCCAGAATGTTCCACTCTATCATCACAGGTCTTCACTAAAACTACAGCATCTTTATCAGAGATCAGCTCTATCACAGATAACCTATCTCAGGGGGACAGGTCATCCCTGCTGCAGGACGGACCCTGTGCTCTGCATAATAAGTGTGTTCATATTGGTATTGATATCACCAATAATCAGTTTTGAAATATCAGCATATAAGATTTTTGAAAAAATTCCAGTATGCTGCATCCCTACAACAGAGACTGTATGGTCCAACCCAGTGACTGGGACCTCAAAGGTCTGAGCCACAGCTGAGGTGCAGCATTCTCTCAGAGCTCTGACATCATACAGGTGGACCAGGTCAGGTCAACAGCAGGCTGATCCACGAGCCAAGGACAACGGTATCAGCTCTGATGGTTTTCATCAGGAGGCTGAAAACCATCATAATCAGTTACCAGAAGTTCAGAGTTTAAAGAAGAATTAAGAACAACTGAAACTTAACACCTGAATAATTGTTCAGATCATGGTTTGTCCTGTCTACACAAAGAGGTTTGGATGGGACAGGAACAGTGCTAAAAATCTGGACCAAGTCATCGTGGTCTTTGTAGTCCATGTCAAGGTAGTTTTTTAAAGTCCACTCCATGGTGGTTCTTTAAGTTCTTCAAAGTGTGGTCTAAGTCCTTTTTCTGGTGATCCTTGAAGTCCATTTGAGGGCAAACCATATAGCCCACCAAATGGGGGTCTTTTTAGTCCATTTGAGTGTGGTCTTTAAGCCCATTAAATGATAGTCATTGTAGTTCACTTCATGGTAGTCTTTGTTGTCCATGTCAGCTTGGCAGTCTGTTTTGTGGTGTCGGACTTTGTGGTCCACTTCATTGTGGTCTTTTCAGTCTATTTTAGGATGGTCTTTGTGTTCTACTTGATGATGGTCTTTGGGGTCTAAATAGTTCACTTCATGGTAGTCTTACTAGCCCACTTCAGGGTGGTATTATGTAATGATAATCTTTGAAGTTTACATGGGTATGGTCTTTGTAGTCCACTTCAGGGTATTCTCTCCAGTTCACTTGATGGCTGTCCTTGTAATTTACTTGGTGATGGTCTTTGTAGTCCACTTCAGGGTGGTCTTTGCAGTCTATTGTCTTGTGGTCTAGCCTCAAACTGTGTAACTTAGTAACTTACCCTAGCTGAAGATAAAGAATGATGTTGACATTAGTGTTGTTAGATTGATATAATTTTCTTCATAAATCTGAACTCTAAAATCAAAACTCTGTCTGTCTCTACAGGAACTTGTATCTACGACGGATCTCTGCACGCTGTGAGTTCATTCATTTTTACTTCTTCAGTTTGATCTTCATGATCCTCAGGACCAGGGTCATCTGTCTGTTTAACTTCAGCAAGAGGTCTAGACCTCTATGACGTAATGTTTCCTCAATGGTGATGATGACGATGATGGTGATAAAGATATCGATTGTGTTGGTGATGATGGTGATGATGACGATGATGATACATTATTCTAATAATTATACATTATTCGGATACATATAAATTCATCTTTATCATCAATCTGATCTGTGTTGTTTCAATATTTTTATTGAACTTTCAGGTTATATATTGAAAATAAAACAAAACAATCTTATAAGCCATAATAATCTAATACAGATGATGAACAAACAAACAAACAAACAACAGCTTATATAAGCAAAATTACAAAGAACACAGGTTTGATATCATCCAGGTTTCAATGCTAATACATGGTTTAAGAGACTCCTATTAAGATAGTCCCAGTGTGGTCAGGCCCAAGGTAGTCCAAGTAGGGCTCCCAGACTTTATAAAACTTATAAAACTGTTTTTGCATATAGAGTACTTGTGAGATTTTCAAGAGGTACCATCTCCAACTTGACTTTACACCAACCTTTAACAGAAGGGCTTTTATTACTAATCCACTGCAATACTATGATTTTTCTAGCTGTAAAAATAAGAATATAGTACAACCTTTTATTAGCAACATTGTTGATATTTCTGCTAGGGAGCCCTACAATTAGAGATGTGGGATCCAACTTCAAGCTTTCGTAAAATATATTCCCCATTTCATAAAGTATTTCAGCCCAATAAATCTGAACATAATGACAAGACCAAAGACAATGGGTCAAAGTGCCTATTTCCATTTTACATTTAGGACACAGAGGAGAGAGTGTTGGATTATAGGACTATCTGCCACTGGGAGATATATTCTGTGTATGATTCTAAATTGAATTGAATTTGCTCAAGTGCAAATTGACATTTTTTGGCATAATTCCAAATATTCTTCCACGTTTCTTCATCAGTAGTTACTGATGACTCCCTTTCCCAAACATCTTTATCCTCTGTGTGTTAGCAGTGGAAATGCCAGTCATCGCTGAATACAGTGAGCTCAGAGATACCCTCTCCAGTTGCTGGATGGTCTAAAAGAGTTGTACTTTTTGTGATATAATGTCTTATTTGTAAGAAAGGGGAAAAATCCTGCTTTGGGAGCAGGTATTTCTTTGCCAGTTGCTCAAATGACATTAGATAGTTGTTTTGGAATAGATCTCTCAGCTCAGTTATGTTTCTGTTATTCCAATGCTGGAATCCAGAATCCAGCGTACCTGACAGGAGCTCAGGATTGTTAAGTATAGGAGTGAAGAAGGATGTTAATTTAGACCTCCCCTCCAGATGACGTACTGACCTCCATGCCTTTAGAGCATTGATTATTATAGGATTGGCACAGTTCCCTTTTAGCATTTTAAAACTTTTTAAAAAGAGTATATCTTTCAATTTATATTTTGACAAGGAAGCCTCTATGTCTGATCAGATACAAGGAGGTTCATCCTTTACCCACTCAGATATAAACTTCACCTAAGTACAAAGCTGATATATTTTGAGATTTGGTAGGTCTAACCCACCAGAAAAGCGTGGCAACTGTAGGGTCGCCATTTTAAGTCTTGGTCTACGCTTACTCCAGATGAAGGATCTGAGCCAGCTATTTATGTCTTTTAGGAATCTTATTAGAAAATACCACAGGTGCCATCTGAATTGGGTATAACAATTGGGGCAGCACTGTCATTTTATTAAGGCTATTCAACCCAACCAGGAAATTGGAAGTGACTTCCAGCGTTCTAAATCTTGTCTTATTTTAGCAAAAAGTGGGACAAATGTATTTTTATACATTTGATTAAAGAATGGGGTGACAAAAAAAAATTCCAAGTAAACAAAACCATTGGGAGACCATTTAAATGGGCAAGGTGACATAGTTTGAGGAACAGTAGTCAAAGTACCCAGGGGCAAGGCCTCTGATTCATCAAAACTAATGTTTTAACCTGAGAATTTACTAAACATGTTGATAATCTTAATGACAGCAGGGACTGATGTTTTGGGATTAGAAAGAAACACTGGCACATCATCAGCATATATAGTTATTTTATGGGATATTTCTCCAATTTGAGGTCCCTGAACAGAATGGGTCATTCTATTCTAATGGCCTCAGCCAATGGCTCGATGGCTAATGCGAATAGCGGGGGGGGGGGGGGGGGGGGGGGGGGGGGGGGGGGGGGGGGGGGGGGGGGGGGGGAGGGGGGGGGGGGGGGGGGGGGGGGGGGGGGGGGAGGGGGGGGGGGGGGGGGGGGGGGGGGGCACCCTTGCCTTGTACCTCTCTCTCTCTCTATATATAATATATATATAATATATAAATATATATATATATATATATATGTATATATATATATGTATATATATTTATGTGTGTATATATATATATTATATATATTTATTTATTTATTTATATTTAAGTAGTGTGATTTAAAGCCATTTGTTGTAACTGTAGCTTGATGTTCATTATATAGTATCGTGATCCATTTAATAAAATTATTACCAAGACCAAATTTTCCTATGGTATAAAATAAAAAGGACCACTCCACTCTGTCAAATGCTTTCTCAGCATCTACAGGAAGAACCACACACCTATAGACCTTTGTTCAAAAGCCTGAATTACATTCAACAGACGTCTCATGTTGTTTACTGAATTAGGCCCTTTTTTAAATCCAGTCTGATCTGTTTCAATGAGAGATGGCAGCAGGTCTTCAAGTCGAGTAGCTAGGATTTTTGATAATAAAACATTTAACAAAGAAATTGTTCTATAGGATAAACACAACTCAGGACTTTTACCTTTATTTAGGATCAGAGAAATATTGGCCTCCTTGGGGTTTGTGGTAATTCTTCAGAAGAAAATGAATGGTTCAACATGCCATGTAAGGGTTCTGGGAGCAAGTCTTAAAATTCTTTATAAAACTCGCTGCAGAACCCGACAGGGCCTGGCGATTTCCCACTCTGAAGGTTTTTTAATAGCTTTTATCATTTCCTCTTTAGTAATGGGACCATTGAGAGTATTTTTCTGCTCCTCTGATATTGTTGAAATCTTCACCTGTGCAAAGAAATCATCCATTAATTTAACTCCATCACTTGTCTGTTCAAAAGAGTATAATTTCCAGTAGAACTTCTTAAAACATTGATTTATCACGCTCTTCTCATATACTTTGTTACCATCAGCATTGATCTGTGTTGTTGATGATGATGTTGTTGTTGATTGTCATCATCATAAGGATGAAGCTGTTGGTTCTGGCCATGCTGGTGATGATCACTATGATGATGGTGATGATGATGATGATAATTATGATGAAGGCTCAGGAGGCCTGACCTCCTGCAGGTTTTGCACTGAAGCGTCATTATAACTTCAGGAGAAGTTTCCTCTTTCCTCTTCCTCTTTCATGTGGTTTGGTATGGTTGGTGGTTCCTGCTCCTGGCTGTGTTTTGTAAGGGTGATTGAGCCAGAAGGAGACCTTTGACGGGCCTGAGGCGGTGCTGGTGGTCTGGATCTTCTCCAGGCTATGAGAACTTTTCCATCCTCTGGGTTTAAAGGCAGTCTCAGCCTGTAGTTTGTGGTGATTCAGCTTACTGGTATCTCCTTCTTTCTCGTCTTTGATTGTTCAAACCCTGCTGCAGATGAAGAAGTTTTCAGGTGTGCCCTTCAGGAAAATACAGCGTGTGCGCAGGAACAACTGGTAATGTGTGTTAAGAGTGCAGTAATGACGCCGCTGCGCTGCCACGCCATGTCATCAACGTAATAACAGCTAAGACTCAAACACACCACTCCTGTGGAAGACCTGCAGCTTCCTCCTCCTGTCAAACACAAACCCCCCCACCCACCAAAGACATGCCCCCCAGCCTCTCAGAAAGAGCACCCCCACACCACGGGAAACATGACTACCCCCCCCCCCCCCCCCCCCCCCCCCCCCACACACACACACACACACACACACACACCAAAAGAAGAGGAGCAGCCACCCCCCCACCAGCCTGAGAATGTGCAGAAGCTTCCCGACTCCCACAGACACTTTTTTCTCAGAGGATCAACAGAGTGAGGCGGGTGGGGGAGAAAGGAGGTCAGAGTGTTTGAGGAGGGGGCGGGGTGGTTGTGGGAAAGGCAGCGAGCAGGAGAGGGTGGGACGTCCCAACATGTTTGGACAGAGAAGAGATAAAAACCAGAAGAGTTCAAAGTGAAGATTCCTCCTTCAAACACAGACTCCTCTGATGCTGCTGAATGTGCTGGTGCTCCTCGCCCTCGCTGCTTTGTGGTCCTGGATCATAAGCCGCTTTTCCACTGAAATTAGCGTGTAAACAGATCTTTAAATGAAGGTAAACCTGCTGACAATCGGCAAGTGACTCCTTTCCCATTGCCTGCAGATGACCTGCGTGGCTGATTTTTGCATCACGTTGATGACATCATCGATGCGCTGAAACACGGCCAAGTAAACAATGGAAAGGAGTATGGTAGCCATGGACACAGTGGTCAGCTGTTTTCCGTACTTCAGACTTTTGTCCCTTTTTAAGATGAACAAACTCAGAGCAGACTGAACGACACTTGAAGAATGGACTCGGGGAATGTCTGTTTTCATTGTTGAGCACTGACTTGATGTCCTGTGAAAAAACACTGTCATCACATGTCTGCCAAAGTCACTGTGGATGCTCTTCGTTAAAACCCCACACACGTGTGAATGTTCAGGTGTACATTGTTTTGTGCTTACCCCACCCCCCAAACTGTTAAATAATGACAGTAAACTCCAAATCCAGATTTGTTGTGGTGTTTTTGTTCTTTTCAGATTAAACATATTAATAAAACGATAGTTTAAGACCAGCCTTAAATAGTTTTTGTGGATATCCAGAGATATGTTTCTCCTCATTCATCCATCACTACGCTGAGCTCTGCAGGGTCTCCACAGTAAGGGGGCGCTCTCTGGACCTGCATCTTAATGATTCATTTATAATTTCAGGTAGTCATGACACATCTACCTGAGTCGTGATGTGAACATGAGCTCAGCATGGTCATAATTTAGCACAGATGCTACCAGTGGCTTAGGTGGACTAGAGGATGTTTCACTGAGCGCAGAGCGTCTCTATGTTCACGCCTTAGCTGAACAAAGGTTTTACTGCGGGATCTGTCGTTACCTTTTTAGAGTAGTTTAGTCAAACTTTTGCGGCACTTCATCATCCCCCTCTCAAAAGTTATGTGTATATGCGCTACGTCACATATAAAGTAATGCTACAGTGGCGAGCAGGTCCTTAAAGATACATAAGACCTTGCTGAGGTCTAACCACTGAAAAGAGTTAACTACCTGTCAGGACCTGCCAAGTGGAACCAAAACTCTTACAGGCTCCAAAAACTGTTTCCAAAGTGGAAACGGTGTTTGTACTCAAGCCTACCCAGGGTTATCGTTTATTTGGCAAACCACTCAGTGTTCAACATGCAGCACAGCAGTGAATATCAGGAATCATGAGTTTGACACTGAAAACGCAAGTGTGTTTTTGCTGATATTTTTCAGGCACAACTTGTCCATATCTGTCTTATATGTCACTGCAATATTGTCAGAGTGGACAAATGTCCCATGATGCTTTACTTCATCATCAGTGTCCACATTTCTAAGTGTTGTGTTTGTAAAGTCTTGAACCAAAAGCAGACCTCTGGGTAGAACAGTCAGTGTGTCACTGTGCCGAGGAGCTCAGAGGGGAATGCCCCCCCACCATTCAGGTCTAAATGAGGCTCTTGTCATGCTCTGTGGTCTAGAACTAAACCCTGCAGGCTAACTGGTAACCCCCCCACAGACATACACCTCTGGTTTGCGACCCTTAGCTATGCGCCCCCCCCCCCCCCCCCCCCCCCCCACACACACACACACACACACACACACACACACACCCACATACACACACACACACACACACAGTCTGTCTCACTCCTCTGTCCGTCCTTTTGTCTTTTGCACTCACTGGTTGAACCCAGGGCTCACACTCACACTCAAACTTGTTATCAGGTGTAATGGGGACCATGTTCTAAACGCTCTAATGGGGACGTCTGGCCATTGAAGGTCCGGAGAAAAGTGTGAAGTTCAGGATATGTTAGCTCAAACACTCCTGCGAATCAGTGGGTATGTGTAAGTAAAGAAACGAGTCGACCCCGCTGACCTTGGAGAACCCTTGAGCTATCGTGGTGCATGTGGACCAAATTTACATCACAGTTAATTTTTGGAATTTCCCCCTGTGGGACTAATAAAGGAATATCTTATCTTATCTTAAATCATTTACACAGAATGTAACTTTACTGCCGGCAAACATGCAGAGACAACAAATCTGATCCCTAACATCCTCTTTGAGAACCACTGCTCTTCAGGGAGGCTAAAGTTAGCTAGCGGTGGTAAACAGATGCTCTGAGGCCGTGGACACAAACTAAGGCCACGATGTCCCCCATGATGGAGCAGAGGTCCACCTCCCCCATGGAGATGTTCCTCATGCAGGGCCAGTGTTCAGACATCCCTGCTGATTCACTGATAGAGGAAAGTATTTATGTTTTTTAGAATCATGAACATGAATGTCCCCCCCCCCCCCCCCCCCCCCCCCCCCCACTGTGTCTAATATTCAGTTACAGTCCAGTTAAAATAGCTGCGTGGTTTTTTTTTTGGTGGTGGCGCCGCAGCAGCTGTTTAAGGCTCAGTGTTTAAAATAATCTGATGGAGCAGAGGTGTGTGTGGGGGGCTAAATATAATACACACTGTGGGTCAGAACTTAGCTAACAGTGTTAGCATCACTGCTAAAGCAGCAGATAAAAGACTATATACTCATTTATACAGAATATACTGTCAAGATAAACTTTATTATCCCCAATGGGTGCTTTGATTTACAGTCTAGTACACAAACAGCTGAACACGCTCACAGTAGAGGCATTGGGTCACATGATAGTTAGGAGGTTAGGAGGAGGATGGTTAGTATATTACCGTTTCCTGTTTTAATTACTGGTAAACCGTGTTTGATTACCACACTGTGTCAATAACTCGTGGTGATGCTGCTCAATGCCTGGAAAAGCCGGAACTATGTGTCTGCTCCTCGGTAAAGCTTCAGCGGTCCCTCACAGACGGAGGTGTGCATGCGCAGTTTGCAATGTTTGGCCACTGAAAGCAAAAGTTATGGCGGTTGGTGCCCGCACAGACACTAAACCTGAGGTTTTTTCCCCTCGAAACGGACAAAGTCTGGTCAAAGCTTTGATTTTACAAGGATGCCCAGGGGAAACTGATTGAAGACGGTCACCCTGTCTAAAAGACGAAGCTGCTGCCAGTGGAAGAAAAAGACGTGCCTGATTAAAACTCCTGTAACTCCTCGAGTAAGTGAGCAGACTGAGCCAGAGAGAGTCAGAGTGAGAAGATTCAGTGAGCCACACCTGAGTGAATTATAGGTGGTTTATCAGTATTTTCTGTGTAAATAATGTATAAATGTTGTAAATAATAGGATTACTATCATTCAGGACTTCGTTCTTGCCGATCTTTTGCTGTTTATTCGCCGTGTTTTGTCGTATTTTGTAATTGATCGTCTTTTTCCATCATAGTTTGTGTTTTATGGATTTCATCAATCGTAATTTGGAAATACTGGAGGAAGAAATGTGGAGGAGATCTGCAGGGAGAGGGGAGACCAGAGGAGAGTCATGAAGGGGCTAACTGGACAGGAACTAACTCAGGGACTATCGTCAGTAAAAAAAAAAAATGCCTGGACATGGTCTGATATAATGAGCAGTAACATGGACACTAATGCTGTAGGCAAACAAAAATGTGTCAGTGTATGTAAAATAGGTTAAGTTTATTTTTAGTCATCTAAAAACTTTGAACATGTTAATTTACAGTTGTTTATGAAGAGAATCCTGTTTAAAGTTCAAATCTGTTTTTCTTTTATTGTAATTACACACAGTTTAAGCATTTATAACATAATAATGACAAATACTTGCCAGAATTGTTTACTTTTATTTCAAAATGGTGAAAAAATTTTCATAACGTTACATCCCTACTGTATACATATATATATTATTTATATATATATACACAAATATCACCTCTGCCAAGGAGGATATTATTTTGCCTGTCTGTCTGTCTGTTTGTCTGTTAGCAAGATTACGCAAAAGCTACTGGATGGACTTACATGAAAATTTTACCAGTTGTGTGGTTTGGTATAAGGAAAAACCCATTACATTTTTGTGGTGATCCTCACATTTGTCTGGATGCGAAAAAAAATCCCAAAATTTGCAAAAAATCCCATAACTTAACATTGGTCCGTATTTTAAAAAATCATATCTCTGACATCACTTGATGGAATGGCTTCCAAATATACAGGATAGTATATATAATGTCACTCTATTATCACGGTCAATTTCATCAGGATCCGACTCAGATTGATGTCACAAAAAAACACTCAAGTTTATAATGGCAAATCCCACTCATTTCTCCTGCTCTGACGGTTCTGCTCTCTATATTCATTATGGGATTTGTAGTTTATTGGCAAGTTCACGTCAACAGTTTTCAAGCCTATGACACTGCATTACCCAACTTCCCTTGCAATGCCAGTGGAGGACTTCTCCACATGGACAGACATGAGCGGACACTCGACCGTCATATCGGAATATGTGGTGATCCACAATTGTATCTTGGAAGAGGTCTGTGCTCTCTGGGTGCTTTTCTAGTTCATTTATATATTTATGTATTTGTAAATATAAATGTATGTTCTCTCCCGAATGTTTCATCCTGTTGTGCTTACTGACTGAGGTAAAGATTGTTTCTTTAAGGATCAGTGACGTGATCTGATGCAGATCCTGTCAGTTGATTAGGCGGCCATATTTCCTCGAAGTGGCAGGACCAGAGCCTGTCAGTCAACTGTGTCCTCCATGTTGATCTGCAGTGTATGAACTCTTGATGCTGATTCATCTCCCTGCAGATAAACTTGGACCTGGTAACAGGAGTCATGGTCTGCAGGCACAGAATAATCTAGATGTTTTCATTTATAATTAATCCCTTCATCATGTAAGAGAGGTAGCTGAATCTGAAACTTTATTAAAACTGTCAGACATGACAAGGCCTGCAGAGACACAGCTGCACTCACACGCTTAATTGTCTATGTTTTTATGATTCAACATGTTCTGCATGAGAGAAATTATTTAATGGAAACTGTCGAACATGTTTAACTCGATCACACAACTTTGAATAAATTAGACTTTGAGGCTTTATCCACCATTTTTACAGAAATATTCATGCATTGTTATTAACACGACTATGATGAAAAAATGTGACATGAAAACAGGATAATTAAAACGATAAATGATGAAACATGAAGGTCGAGCTTGTAAATGTTCCCCAGTGAGAAGTTAATGAAATAAACTGAAATCAGCAAATCATTTATTTTTATTCTAAAAGAATATTACTTTCACATAAGCAACTATAAATCTGCACCTGTGCCGCCTCTGGCCATCCTGATAGAGTCCCTGTGACCACGCCTGGCCGTCCTTAAATAAACCACTGATCATTTAGCGTAGTAACAGGGGACCTGTCATGGTGGTCATGGACCAATTTTAGAAATAGGTGTTCTGTTTGGAGGAGACACTTCTTCATGGTGTCTCTCTGTGGTCACGTTTTAATCTCCTGCTGTCTCTCCCATTGGAGTTAAAGCTGAAGTTGGAGTTAAAGATCAATCCTGCAGAAGTGACGCTGCATTTCTCTGACCTGATTAATGGATCACTGAGTGCTTCTGGAACAATCCGAGCAGAACTGACAGGGGCTATTTTAAAGTCGGCCTGCAGCACGCCATCACTGCACGCCACCATGGACAGATGCCATCAGAGAAAATGCCATCACTGGATTAAAACCATCAGAGCCAAACAGGTCCTTTCATGTTCTCCCTGTGCATGTGTGGGTTTTGTACAGGCACTCTGGTTCCTCACATAGACCAAAAACATGCTCATCTGGTTAACTGGTGACTCTTAATTATCAAACAACAGCTGGGATAGACTCCAAGTCAAGGGACAGGGTATGTGTTAAAAATCAGGGATGGATGGATGCATGGTTGGATGGATGAATGGATGTACGGCTGAATGGTTTGACATATAGATGGCTGAATGGTTGGTTGGATGGTTGGATGGATGGATAGGTGCTGACTCTGTATTCCTTTCATTCTGGTTCCTCTGTAAATATTTCAAACCTGTCCAGTCTGGATCAGACCTTTGGCAGGTAAACCCTGGGGACCCTCTGCCCTCATAGCTCCATTGTAGGCAGAACCTCCACCTCAGGTATTCCACCTTCCTCCTAGTAAATGTGTGCTCCATTTTATCTCTGCCTGATATCTTTAGTAAGTCTAGTTTACCCTGGACAGAGATGTTGAGAGAGTGTGGTCTGGGGACCTTTCTTATTTTTAACACACTCCTATTCTTACCCTTCTGACCTGGTTTCCTCTTTAAGTCATAGATCTGATACATCTTAGAGGGGTGGGGTCACTGCCAGGGGGCGGAGTCAACAACAGTGGATGTTGTTGCAGCCAGGGGCAGATCACCGTAAGGGGGCGGAGTCATCACCAGTAGGCGGAGTTACTGTCAGAGGCATGACTTCATATTTCTGTCTGAGTCTAAAGTCTTTCTGCTGTTGTTGATCCTACATGTCCCAGAGTGCATTGCAACCATGACATCACTTCATCATTTTTACAGTGGTAAACTGAAGGCGAAATATATCAATATTTGATATCAACCAGTCAATCAATCAAACAATCAAATAATTAAATGATTAATTTATCCATATATCTACCAACAATCCATCAATCTATTCAATCAATCTGTTCAGCCACCCCATTCATCAATCAGTCATACATGCACTTTAGCATTTGGCCCTTTATCATTGTAGCACTTTAATTAGCACTCCAGCACTTTATAATTCCAATGGTCCCCCAGCTCCTGGCCCATTTTCTTTTGGACTGTATAATGTTTTTTTTTGTCTATATGACTGTATGTCTTTTAATATGCTTTGTTTGTTTTTATTCCTATCATGGATGACCGTTTTGTGTTATGTGTTGACACCAACCTGCTATTGGGACTGGTGATGGAAATTAGCCACTCTGCTATAATCCCATGCATTTACATGTCAATGTTTATTAATGCATACTCTCCCATTTAAAAAAAATAATCTACATCTAAATGTACAGCTATCCATCATCCATTTATCTAGCTATCTACCTGTCTATCTTTTTATCCAGCAATTAAACATACCATAATACATCCAACCATAATCTTTGATAAGATTAAGATTAGATTAGATTTTATTGTCCCTAAGGCGAAATTCATTTTCACAGCACTGTACCTATTCAGACAACAACACAAACAGCAACAAATCACAGATAAAGAAATGTACACACACCTGTTGTTTGGAGCAGCAGTGCCTGTGGGGATCAGGCTTTTCCCACAGTAAGCCCTTTTAAACTTTATTGTCCTGTACCTTTGCCCTGAAGGCAGAGGGGTGAGGTACTGGTTGAGTGGGTGTGTAATGTCCTGTTCTATTGTGGTTGCGATGCGTGAGATGGCCCTGTTCAGATTGGGTGTGGGGAGACCGATTATTCTGGCAGTGGCGTTGGTGATACGAGTGAGTTTGGCGCGGTTGGTGACAGTTAGCAGGTTGACAAATCAGGAGGAGCAGAACATGAGGATGGGCTGGATGATACTTTGGTAGAGTAGTAAGAGGAGATGGGGTGAAACATAAAGTCCTTTTAAGTTTAGGGGTGACAGACAATCTGTGTTGGCTCCTTTTGAAGATGTCGGTGGTGTGTTGGTTGAAACTGAGTTTATTGTTCAGTGTTATGCCAAGGTATTTAAAACTGTCGACTATTTCAACTGTTTGGTTATTGGTGGTGATGGGGTGCTGGGTTGTGGTGGGGCTAATGATGAGTTTTTTTTTTTGTTTTAGTGACGTTGAGGTGGAGGTGGTTGTCTTTGCCCCACTTGGTGAAGTGTGTGATGGTGCTGTGGTAGTCTAGGATGGAGTGGTTGTCTGTGAGCAGGGCAAGAATGGCTGTCATCTGAATACTTGAGGTAGATGGTGAAGGGTGAAGGGCTGGTGCAGTCATTTGTGTAGAGTGTGACTAGAAATGGACTCAGCACACAGCCCTGCGGTGCTCCGGTGTTGAGTGTAGGTGATGTGGTGTTGTCCGCCTGCACAGCTTGCAGTCTGTTGCTGAGGAAGTTGTGCAGGAGATGGATCAGACGTGTGAGGATGTTGAGGTGATGTAGTTTCTGGAACATCAGGTGCCCCTCCTAGCCTTGTAGGCAAATTGATGGGAGTCCAGTTGTGGGGTGACAACTGGGAGAATGATGGTGAGCAAGAGTTTCTCCAGCCACATCATTATTATGGAAGTGAGGGCAACGGGACAGTAATGGTTGGGTTCTTTGGGCCGGGGTTTCTTGGGCACTGGGATGATTGTTTCCCAAAGGGTGGGTATTGTGGCTGTGGGAACGGATTCATAAAAGAGTGAGTGGAGATTGGGGGCAAGCTCCATGGTGCAGGACTTTAGCACCCTAGCTGGGATGCCATCAGGTCCTGGGGCTTTGCCTACTTTACAACAGCTGAGTTGGTGCTGTACCTCCTCCACTGAAAAGGGGTCCGGTTCTGCAGGATCTAGAGGAGGAACATTTCTCAGCCATTCCTCATTCACTGCAGAGAAATCCTGGTTGTCAAACCGGGAGTAGAAAATGTTAATTTCTGTTGCAAAGGATTCTAGGTGGTGGGCCGAATGGAGAAATCGGGTATTTGAACGATCCCCATTGAGGGAGGCAAAAGTGTCCACTTTAGATGTAGTCCTTTACATCATCCCTCCCTTTGAGAAATTCAGTCTTCCTTAACATTAATGTCCTCAAAATGTAACTGTGAATTCTTCACGTGATAAATATATGGTGATTTCCAAATTTGAGGTCCAGTGAGCTGTTTCTTTCACTTGTCAATCTTGTGTCTAAATGATGAGGATAATGTTAAAAAATAAATAAATAAAAATAGCCACCTGCACTGAACATGTCTTGTTTACATGGATGTGGTCCAAAAAGGTGATCCTGTAATACTTTTTACAGACATTGGGTGGAAAAAAATGTGCATTCTTTGTTTCTGTGGAGAGGTCTTGGTACAGCAAAAAGTACTGTGGCAGAAGAGGAAGTGCAAACATTTGTTTTTTAACAAATCACGTTGCTTTGTCCAAAAAAAAAGGCAAATACACATTTAGTGCGTCAACTTGGCATACACTGCCTAAGGGAACAGAATATTAATAAAAAAGTATCGATGTCTATGGGAAAGTGGTTCAACAATTCATATAATTCTATGGCTTTGAGGTTTTCAATTAATTTGAGGGACTTTAAGTATAATGTAAATTCATTTACAAAAAAAGATAAACTTGGGGGATGATATATATATATATATATATATATATATATATATATATATATATATATATATGTGTGTGTATATATATATATATATATATATATATATATATATATATATATATATATATATATATATGTGTGTGTGTGTATATATATATATATATATATATATATATATACATATATTATATATATATATATATATATATACATTTTTTGTCCAGGATTGAAATACATCTTTTTGACAGCACAGTTGTGTTTGTATAGGTTGGCCAATACATAGATTTTTTTTATTTAAAAGACAAATATCTGGGGCAGTGCTTTATGTAAATTAAAATCTGACTTTAAGGGGTTGAAATTATGTTTAGCATGAAATTGACCATAATGTAGAAGATTCCCTCCTGAGTCCATTAAATTAACTAAGGACCATATATTTCTCCTAAACCAATCTTCATAAAACAATGACTTGTTCCAATACAGTATATATCTGTTATTCAACAGTGAATTTGTGTGGGGAGAGAACTTATGTACATATAAGAATTTGCAATATAACAATATTTGCTTGTGGACCTCAGTCAGTGATATAGACAGTTTATCAATGTCGAAGTTTATCATCTTGAAAAGAAAGTTCAGATCTCCAAGTTTGTTAAATAAGTAATTAGGGTTATAATACCAAAATTAGTCTTTGTGTTTCAACCAAAATTTTACCCAATTTGTTTTAATAGTTGCATTAAAGGCAATCAAAATCAATTACTTTCAAACCTCCATCCTTTACATCTTTCACCAAGCTACCCCTTTTCAAATAATGTGATCTATTCCTCCAAAAGAAATTTAAATTAATTTAGTTAAAAGATTTTATCGATTTAATTGGGATAGCATTGGAATGGGCTGGATAAATCAATGTTGATAAACATTCCATCTTTGTTGAATAAACTCTAGTATTGGTATGTCTCTCTGAAGCCATGAGTTTAATTTGGATTTACACTTTCATTTTATTTTCTATATTAAGTGACTGGCTGATCTGTTGATCCTTTGAAAGGTGAATACCTAGGTATTTGATTTCTGATTTGATTGGAATATTACATATGTCTTTAATTGGAGTTTCATGAATAGTAAATAGTTCACATTTGTTGAGGTTAATTGTTAAACATGAAGCTTTAGAGATTTTTTTTTTTCCAGTAGTTACTGGAACTTGATGTTTATAGTGCGGGGACTTACCAGTAATCTGGAAAACCAGCTTTGTTGTTGTACTAATCTTACAAAGTATTGTGTGAAGTGGATGGCTTTGGCCTGCCAAGGGACTGAAGATGGAAATTATCATTAGCTGTATATGTTTACTGTTTATATGTAAACTTTTCCCTTCAAACTTCAGCTTACAGTGGCTATCACAGGGACTGCTACTGCAACTTTACAAAACAAGAATAAAAGGAGCGCAGACAGAAGTGAAAAGGCACCTTTATTTGCAAACACATACAAACACCACAGCATCAAACACGCTGACAGAAATAGGCGGGCAGAGCAAGGTTTTAAAAAAATTTAAATATTCAGAGATGATCAGAAAACACCAAAACAGTGGAGAAAACTCCTGGCATTGGTGCAAACCCAAGAAAACTTGCTGGAGTATCTCTTCAACATTGGAGCACATCTGCAAAACCACAATTGGAAACACAACAGTCATTATAGGCCATGGGGACTGATGTCATGCAGTAAAGATAAACGGGAGCAACACTGACACACTGCCTGTTATCAGTTTTTCTTGTATCATTTAATTTGTTCTTGAGAACATGTTCCTTAACAGATTAACTGTTTTCAAAAACTATTATAATAAAAATGAACTTCAGTTTACGTCTTTTCAATTGTTTACTTGATATTAACAAGCTAGTGCAAGTTCCTAAGTGTTACAACAGCTGACATACGGCTAACGTTTAGCGCTACCTTCAGATGATATACAACGTCACCATGCATAGTTAGCATCTTCCACCAACATTCATCAGCTACTTACCTACACATGTAGAAACTTCTTCTTTTCCTGGTTATATGCTGATTGTCAAGTGGATTCTCACTGTTTCCACTCCATGTCCTCCAGCTGATTCTTGTAAACAACAGCCGTTCTCCACACAGCTACGTCTGATTGGCCGAATCCATCCATCCATCAATCCATCCATTTATTCATCCGTCCATCCATCCATCCATCCATCCATATTTTCATCTGTCTGTCAGTTCATCCATCTGTCCATCCGACCATGAGTTAAATTGACTCTGACCATGTTCTTCATGATCTCAGGCTAAAAATTGTAATCAGGTCATTTTTTGTTCATCTCTGTCTCCCGTGTTGTTTAGTTTCAGGTTGAAAGAGTTGGTCAGTGTTTGTGTTTCAGTTTTTTTAAGTTTTACTTCTGTGTATATGTGCAATGGTTTCATCAGATGGTTGTGTGTTTTTTTTTATCTTATTGTTGCATATTTGGTGATGTTAGTGTTTATATTTTTGTTGTCAGAACAACACGTCATGGCGTCCTGCAGTATGTGAAGAGTGCACGTGTCATGGCAATCTCTCAGTCTGCAGACCGACGCTCTGCTCCAACCCTCGCTGTGACTTTCAAAAGGTAAGAACATTTTTAATGAAAGACAAATATATTTACATTTTTAGAAAGATTTAATCAATATAATTCTGATTTCATAAAATATTAATGAGTAAAATAAGATCATAGTAGTTATTTACCTGTGCAGAATTATAACCTGCCAGAAGAACAAATTTTTATCATTACAGGCGCACATCAGACAAAATACAATTAAAGATTATGAAATAATCATGCATATCAAACAATTAGGAGACTGCATGTGATGGGCTTTAAAGACAGACTAACCTAGACCAATCCAGACCAACAGAGACAAAACCTGAGTTAAATCAGACCATGCAAGACAAAACTAGACCCAGACCAACCGAGGCCAAAGTAGACAAGCCCAACCCCAAGACCAAACAAGACAAAACTAGACTCAGGCCAACTGAGGCCAGACAAGGCAAAACTAGATCCATACCAAACAAGAAAAAACTAGACCAAGACCAAAACCAGTAAAAACCAGACAAAACTAGATCCAAGCAACCAAGACAAACCAAAACCCAGACCAACCCAGAGGTGACCTCTACCAAACCAGGGGACAAATCCAGACTGCCCCCCCACCAGATGAATTATTATAATTCATGATGTGATTTTATGATATCTCCTATAGGGCAGCTCTAAGTGTCCCTCATTCATCTACATTGTCTCTGCTGTTTGTTTGTTACAGACATATTTTGGTTTGTTACCATGGAAACATAAGAATCATGTTTGTTTGTTTGTTAGGGGGAGCGTTTGAGGATTCCTGCCAATAGCTGCTGTCCTCAGTGTGTTTCCTCGTCTCAGAGCTGTCAGCATGATGGACACTCGTACCTGGTGAGTTTTTTTTTTTTTTGGGGGGGGGGGGGGGGGTTGAATTAATTGACACCTGTCAATCACTGATTCTGTCTCTGTGTGTTTCTCTGATAGGATGGCAGCCAGTGGAGCCCCGCCCCCTGTACCACGTGTGTTTGCTCTAAAGGGGGCGTGTCCTGCGGCTCTCTTCCTTGCCCTGCTCTCAGCTGCCCCAAAGGTCAAAGGTCATTCAGGCCATCTGGAGAGTGCTGCCCCCGGTGCTCAGGTGGAGGAGGTGAAGCCCTTTCACGATCATAATTCTGCAGCCCTAATTGTTTGTCCTTGTTTGTGTCCACGTCTCCCAGAAGAGTTTACAGGTTAATTAACGACGTCCCTCTCTGTCCTGTTCCAGCATCGTGCTCCGTTGGCGGCTCCCTGTTCGCTGATGGCGAGCGATGGCGGTCTGGTTCGTGTTCACAATGTCTGTGCAGCAATGGAGACGTTCAGTGTTCAGTAACCGAGTGTGAGCCTGTCGTCTGTAAACCTGTGAGTTAGAAAAAAAAAGGGGGATTTTAGGTGTAAAAACCCTCCATCGCCCCCTCGTTAAAAAGACTGAGACCCATGTGAGGGAAAGAAACAATCATTTGACCAAGATTTATACATATAAGACTTGTTTTTTTAATTGAATAGACCTCCATCACTCAATCATTATCAAGCTATGTGATAATTATAATGACAGTAACAAAAATAATGATGATATATAGATAATAATAACAATAATAATAATATAAGCAATATTAATATAACAAACTACTTAAATAAATTAAAATGACTTCAGCAATAAAAGCTAGTGACAAAAACAATATCAAAAACTAAAACTACAAATAATTATTATTATGATGATATGATGACAATAAAATAATAATTATAATAATACATTTGATGATAATAATCACAATAATAAAATGCTAATAGTAATAAAAGCAATGTAATACTAATATTACATATATAACAAAATAAATGAAAACAATGATTATGACAATAAAAGATTGTTACAATAATAACAATTATAACAATAATACATTTAATGATAATAATTACAATAGCAATAATAAAATATAAATATAAATTGATACATGAAAACAATGACTACAGCAATAAAAAGTGATATTATGATAATCATAATAATAATAATAAAGGTAAGAATAAAACTGATGACATTATTTATAGTTGTGATTATGATAATACAGTTAATTAATAGCGGAATAAATAAAATGGTACCCCAAGCAGGCCAGCATTTTGGGAGCGTAATGTTCTAGAGGGGTTGTACGGCACTACAAGCTCTTTGAGATAAACTGGTGCCTGTCCACTGAGAGCTTTATAGGTGAGAAGAAGAATCTTGAATTCTATTCTATATTTAATGGGAAGCCAGTGCAGAGAGGCTAATACAGGAGTAATGTGGTCTCTTCTCCTAGTTCTAGTCAGTACACGTGCTGCAGCATTTTGAACCAGCTGAAGCGTCTTAAGAGACTTACTGGGACAGCCTGAAAGAAGAGAATTACAATAGTCCAGTCTAGAGGTAACAAAAGCGTGGACTAGCTTTTCGGCATCGTTCTGGGACGGGATAGGCCTAATTTTAGAGATGTTACGAAGATGAAGAGAAGATAAGAAATTCCTTTATGAGTCCCACTGGGGGAAATTCCAAATAAAAAAAGGCTGTTCTTGAATTTTGCTTTATGTGGGAGTTGAAGGATAAATCCTGATCAAACAGAACCCCAAGATTTCTAACAGTTGTGCTCAGTGCCAAGCTAATGCCGTCTAGGGCAGTTAAATCACTAGAAAAGGTTTCTCTAAGGTTTCGGGGGCCAAGCACAATGACCTCTGACCTCTGTCTGTCTGAGTTAAGAAGAGGAAAACTAATAACAATGATAATTATAATTAAAAAAATTGAGGAAAAATATGATAATAATGATATTAATTACAATGATGATGATGATGATGATGATGATAATAAATAGATAAGGATTATAATAATAATCATAATAGTACTATTACTAATAATAATGATGTTAATAATAATAATGATGATGATATTAATGACACAGATGATGATGATGATGGTATTACTAAATGAATAATGATAAGAATAATAATTATAACAATACTACTATTAATAATAATAGTAATAATAATAATAATAATAGTAATAATAATAATAACAATAATAATAGATCAGGATAATAATATTAATGGTAATTTCCTTTTAAAATAATTTTATGGCAATTATTACAACAGGTACAATAATGATAGAACTTTTGAAAAAAAACACATTATAGTTATGTTTTCATGTTTTCGGTCCCTGTAGGGTGAAAACCTGGTGATCCGTGGAGGTCAGTGCTGTCCACAGTGTGTGTCTGATCCATGTCTGTCTGCAGGAACTCAGCACCAGGTAGCCCCCCCCCCCGTTTGTTTGTGACTTAGATAACTCAGAACTAAACTAACTAAAAAGTTCTCAACAGATTTTTGATTTGTTCAGTAAATGTTGGTCATGGCAATGACCCACGATTAGATCCTGGTGTTGATCCAGATCCAGATGTGAAACTTGGTTTTTCCAAAGGTTTTGGTGTCACAGTGAGAAAGGCCTCAGCAGAGGTCCGTGCTCTCTGAGCACCTCTAGTTTGCAAATGTATTTATATGTTTAAATCAAATTAAAAATTGATCTGTTGTGATGGTGTTTTTTTCTTGTTTTCAAATTTAAGGTTAGGTCAAAAAATCAATAAAATCTAGACTTAAGGAGCAAACAATCCATGAATTCATTTAAAATCAGAATTAAAGAACATGCCGTGTGTCGTCCCGCAGCACGGAGAGCAGTGGGACAAAGACGCCTGCACCACCTGTGAGTGTGACCACGGCCAGTCCAGATGTTTCACGAACACCTGTCGGCCTGTGACCTGTGAGAAGGTAAGAACACACCTGTATGTAGGCCAACCCTGAAGGTGTCATCCTGCTGGTCCCATCAACAGAGATCTCAGCTTATCATTCAGTGTGATGAAGGTCGACTGAGGAGAAGAGGACCTGTGGAGAGAAAGACCCAAAATCTTCATGTCAGAAAGTCTGAGGGTCTAAGAACAGACTGATGACCCCATTAAACATAATGGGAAACTTAAGAGAAGTTCAAAGAGTCTACATCTACTCCATATCTAAACCATTTATATCTAATCAATCCATCCAATTATCCATCCATGAATCCATCCATCATTCGTATATCAGTTGTCGCTGGGTAAGAGGCTGGGTTACCTCCCTTGACTAGTCAGCAGCCAGTCACAGGCCAGCTTAAACCAACAGCAGAAGGTAAACCATGTGCTGAAAATCAGTGATGTTATAATTTCATATCACTCTGATCAAACAGGGGATGAAGATGTTGGTTATTCTTTAATCCAAAAGTTTAGCAGTGATGTTCCTCCTCATGTTCTCCCATTAAAGTTAGAAAACTGAAAGTCTTTAATCAGGCATCCTGCTGTGATGAGCAGGAAAGTTCTGGAGAACATTTCATGTCACTTTTCCTTAAATGCTTTTAAGATATTTAAAATATTCTGTGTGTAGTTCAGATGAGGTCCATTAGACAGATCAGACCAACAGTGGAGCAACAGAAACAAGATGGACCAATGAAAACACACTGTGTGAACGGTCTGATGCCTCATTGGACAGTCTGTCTGCTTCTGGTGTGAAATAAATGTGAATATGCAGTCATAACCAGTAATAACCGATAATAAATAATGATTACTGTCGATAATTATTAATAACTAATAACCCAAATAAACAGTGATAACCCATAATAACCAATAATCAATCAATCAATCAATCAATCAAGCTTTATTTATAAGGCACTTTTCATACTTAAAAGCAACACAAAGTGCCTCACAGAGGCTAAAAACAGCATAAAAACAACAAACCCGTCGATCCCAGCCCCCAAAAAAAAAATATAGAGACCTATCGCACACACTCACACACACCTGCGCCCACACACACATACACCCACACATTCACACGAGCTATCGAAAAAGACAGACATGGCTGGGCACCGAGGTCTGAGGTAAGGGATAAGCCACCTTTGGGGGCCATCAACGCTGAGGAGGGCTCCCGGCCCACGAGGAGCGTAGCCGGAGACTTCCCCACCCCGCGCAGACACGAGGCCCCACACCACAGTGCAGGGGCCTCCAGCCACGCAGGTGGAGCCATCCACCGGCAGCGGCCCCAGGAGTGGACCAGGAGCAGCTCCTAGCGTGGAGAGCCCCCATGAGGGAACACTGGAGCTAAAAACCATCAAAATAAAACAGTCATAAAAATATAAGAAAAGGGAGACATAAAAAGAGAGATAAAATAGCATAAAATGGATAACTAAAATAAGGTAAAAAGTTAAGAATTAGATACGATAAGAAAGATAACTAAAAGAATAAATAAATAAATAAATTATGGAATAAATAAGTTATAAAGTAGAATAAGAATAAATATTGAAGGAATAAATAAGTCAATTAAATCAATTAAAAGCTTGAGTAAAAAGGTGGGTTTTGAGCCTCTTTTTAAAAGTATCAACAGACTCTGCAGCCCTGAGATTCTCCGGCAGGCTGTTCCACAATCGGGGACCATAATAACTAAAAGCCGCCTCCCCGTGTGTCTTAGATCTAACTTTTGGTATGGTTAAAAGGCCGGTGCCAGAGGACCTCAGGGTCCGCGAGGGCTGATACGGTAAAAACAGGTCAGATAAATAAGTAGGCCCGAGGCCGTTAAGGCATTTATAAACTAATAAAAGAACCTTAAAATTGATCCTGAAGCACACGGGGAGCCAATGCAGCGATTTTAAAACTGGAGTAATATGCTCCTGCCCTCTGGTCCTCGTCAGCACTCGTGCAGCTGAATTCTGTAATAATTGGAGATTGGATATGTTCTTTTTGGGAAGACCATAGAGCAGGGCATTACAATAATCTAAACGAGAAGAGATAAAAGCATGCATTAACACCTCCGTGCTGGCCTGAGAGAGAAACGGGCGGACTCTGGCTATATTCTTGAGATGGTAAAAACCAATCTTAGTTATATTCTTGATGTGTGGAATAAAAGAAAGCGCAGAGTCAAAAATCACGCCCAAATTTTTTACAGAATTTGTTGGTTTAAGGTCTTGGAGTTTTGGTAAAAGTTTCTCTCTCTGGCCTTCAGGGCCAATGACTAAGACCTCTGTTTTGTCCTGGTTGAGCTGTAGGAAATTCGCTGCCATCCATGACTTTATATCTAAAATGCAGTTAAAAAGGGCATCAATAGGCCCTGTGTCATCAGGAGACACAGCGATATATAGTTGGGTATCATCTGCATAACTATGGAAGCTGATGCCGTGCCTCCTGATGACATCCCCCAGGGGAAGCATGTAAAGATTAAAAAGAGTTGGACCTAAAATTGACCCCTGGGGGACCCCACACTTTATCTCATGGGTTCCTGAGGAACATGTATCCAAGCTTACAAAGAAGTTTCGATCAGTCAGGTAAGAGTTGAACCATTTCAAAACAGTACCAGAGAGGCCAACCAGGTGCCTCAGTCTATTTAATAAAATGTGATGGTCTACTGTATCAAAGGTGGCGGTCAGATCCAGCAGCACCAAGACTGTGAGTTTATGGTTATCTAAATTGCACCTGATATCATTTAAAATCTTTAAAAGGGCTGTTTCTGTACTGTGGTTCATCCTAAAACCAGACTGATGGTTCTCTAAAATGTTGTTCTGAATTAAAAAAATAATTTACTTGGTTAAAAACGAGTTTTTCTAAAACTTTGCTTAAAAATGGTAAGTTGGATACAGGCCGGTAGTTGTTTAAGACACTGGGGTCTAAATTGCTCTTCTTCAGAAGGGGCTTCACCACCGCCGTTTTAAAGGAAGTAGGAAAGACACCTGTCTGAAGAGAGCAATTTACAATGTACAGCAACTGTTCCTCAAAGAAGCCGTAAAATGTTTTAAAAAATGGTGTGGGAATTGGGTCTAAAAGGCAGGTTGTGGGCTTCACCTGGGAGAAAACTCAACCAAGCGTCCTTGCATCAACCAGGGCAAAACTCTCCAGTGTTTCCTCAGGTAAAATCAACAACCTAGGTGAGTCGACAGTTAAAATCTGTTGGGGTAAAAGATTCAACCTGATGTCATTGATTTTACTCCTGAAGTGGTCTGCAAAGTCCTCACATAAGGTGTCGTTTGGAATGGAGGATCTGTTAAAATTCTTATTAGTTAAAAGGTCAATTGTAGAGAAGAGGAATTTGGGGTTGTTTTTATGGTTGGTAATTAAATTTTGAAAATTGGATATTCTTGCCTGTTTGACTGCGTTATTATATGATTTGAGGTGTTCACGGAAATTTTCATAATGCACCGTTAACTTGGATTTTCTCCATCTTCTCTCAGCACTCCTGCAGCTTCTTTTCAGCTCCCTGATCTCTCCAGTTCTCCATGGTGGTGTAGGTCTTGTTTTAATTTTTTTGGTTGAAAGTGGAGCAACTGAGTCCAGTGTTGACATAATTTTGTTGTTAAAATTGTCAACAATAAACTCACAGGGAGCTGGTAAAATATCTGCAGGAGTGCTCTCTAAAATCTGAATAAAATTTGCCGCCACTTCAGGAGTTAGGTAGCGTCTCCTCACCGTTCTCACAGGGGCCTCCTGCTGGTTAAAACTGGCGATGTTAAAAAACACACAGAAGTGGTCTGACACGGCCAGATCCACGACAGAGGGCGCACCCACGGACAGGCCATAGGTGATGACTAGGTCGAGGGTGCGCCCCCTGGCGTGGGTCTGTTGCATGACGTGTTGTTTAAAATCAAGGCAGTGTAAAATGTTTAAAAAATCTCTGGACATTGCGTCTGTGGCAATGTCCAAGTGCAAGTTAAAATCGCCAGTAATTAAAATCCTATTATAAGCTGTATGAATGACAGACAGCAGATCTGAAAACTCGCTGATAAAAACGGTGGAGTAACGGGGTGGTCTATAGACTGTCACACACAGGATGGGTGGGCTGCTAAAAACAAAGGCATGGTATTCAAAGGATGTATAACTGTTAAAAGAAACCTCTTTAATAATATAATATTATATAATATTTAATAATGACCAATAACAGATAATAAAATAATATAATTTGTGGATGTTACATTCAGGATCCCTGTATGTCCTCCTGCTCCAAACTGCTGGCTGTGTTTGCTCCGAATTATTCAGCACTCACAGATTTACACTCTAATGGAGTGACTGTCATGTCTCCTCATCTGTCTGTCCATCTGTCCACAGGGTTTTTCTAAGGTGAGGCGTGATGGGCATTGCTGCGACGAGTGCGTCGCCGCCAAAGGAAACTGTCTGTACGAGGGTGTTGTGCGTTACCATGGAGACATTTGGAACAGCACCGGCTGCGAGTTTTGTACCTGTAACCGTGGACAGGTGGTCTGTCAGAGGGCAGAGTGCGAGCGAGTCACGTGTCCCCAGGTGAGTGGGAAATGACCCTGATCCAAATTTAAGTGGTTTATGAGGTGATCCAGAACCATCGCTACGTCTATGCCCTCATGATGAATACAGGAACCAGACTGTGGTCGGGGGGGGGGGGTTAAAGTCTGACCTGTTTTAATTAAACTTTGGGGCGAGGATGGGATGGATGAACAAATATATAAATGTATGATGGGACAAAGAAATGTGACAGTCAGCCTCAGCTGAAAATGTTAAAAACATTTGATCAGATATGTTTAAAAACATTTAAAAACATTTGAACATGTGTTTGTAAAATCATTGAAAAACATTTTGCTGAGATCTCGGGGTGCTTGTTTGGATGTTTCAGGGCTCAGAGCTGGTCCAGGGCTCCTGCTGCCTCCAGTGTTCGGCTCCAAAACCCTCCTGTGTCTACAAGGGGAAATCATACGAGGTAAATTATTCATACATGTTTATTCTTCATTCTGTTGTTTATCTTTATCTTTGTTTGTCTGTCTGATGTATTTTAAACTTCAGACGTATAACCCAAACACTGCTGAGGGCGGGGACTCTTCATCGGAGCAAAGAGAAGACACGAGAGCCGCACAAACACTCACACATGAATATGAATCAGCTGATAAATTAATGATCAGCTGAGGGTTAAAAATACACCCAGAGACAGAGACAGTTTAAGGACACGCTTATCAAATCATTCTGAGCCCAAAACTCTGCTCTTTAATCTCAATGGGCTTTAACGTCTAAATATTCAACATCTGCTCCATCACTGATGAGTCGGGAATGAAGACAAGAGCTTTGACATGTTTGACTAGAGACGCAGAGAGACAGACATCTGCAGGACATGGAGGGACAGACATCTGCAGGACATGGAGGGACAGACATCTGCAGGACATAGAGGGACAGACATCAGCAGGACATGGGGACAGACATCTGCAGGATATGGAGGGACAGACATCTGCAGGGCATGGGGACAGACATCTGCAGGGCTTGAAGGGACAGACATTTGCAGGACATGGGGACAGACATCTGCAGGACATGGGGGACAGACATCAGCAGAGACAGGCGAACATAAGAGTAGTGAATAATGAATTAATTCAACCTGACAAAAGAGGTTTAATGAACAGCTGCGTGGTGGAGCAGTGGTTCGTGCTGCAGCCTCACAGTTAGAAGGTTGTTGGTTTGACTGTGTTACCTGTTTCAGTGGTTTTTAAATACTTTTGATTTTTCCAGGTTTACTCATATAACTGTGTAGACAAGTTTACAAAATATTTATGATAAAATAATAATAACATTGAAAGTGATACTTATGGTGTTTGTTTTTTCAGGATTCTTCTCATTGGTCCGACGGTGCCTGCAGGGAGTGTAAGTGTCGGGATGCTCGGGTGACGTGTTACTTGCGCTCCTGTCCCACCTGTCCTTCACGTACACTGAGTGTCATGAAGACGGGACGCTGCTGCCCCGACTGTAACACAGGTACACTGCTGTGTCAGTCTGACATGTTTACATCCTGACAGTTTTATTAAATACATTTTTTATTGAATTAAAAATGAAGTAATCTTAATATTGAATCATTTTTGTCCATCTGAATGTATTCATGTGTGTGACAAATGTAATATAAAGAAAAGAATCAAGCAGCTGCTGATCATTTTATTAACATTAGAAAAATGTTTGATGTCCCTGTTACTCCTCTGTTTTACCTCTGTAACACCTCCCTTACAACTTTCACCACTATACCTCTGTTACAACTCCGTCCCTCTTTATAAACTGAATTATTCTATTTTCTTCAACATTAGATTAGATTAGATTAGATAGAACTTTATTAATCCCTTTGGGAAACTCCCTCAGGGAGATAGATAAAAAGATATATATATATATATATATATATATATACACACACACATATATACATATATATGTATATATATGTATGTATGTATGTATGTATATATATATATATATATATATATATATGTATATATATATATATATATATATATATATATATATGTATATATATATGAAGAAATATAAAATAAATGAAAGCAAATATATGGCTACTTGCTAGCTGCTGCTCCTCCCCGTCCGCAGTCTTCCTGTTACTCCTCCTCCCCTCAGTGAGGAGTTGTACAGTCTGATGGTCTGTGGGTCAAAGGAGTTTCTCAGTCTGTTGGTCCTTACCTTGAAGGAGCAGTCTGGGCTGAACAGTCTCCTCTGGTTGTTGATGACGGTGTGCAGAGGGCATCGTCCAAAATGTCCAGTAGTTTGTCTAGTGTCCTCTTCTCTGCCACCGTCACCAGAGAGTCCAGCTTCATGACAACCACAGAGCCGGCCCGCCTGATCAGTTTCTCTGTCTTGGATGTGTCCTTCTTGGATATGCTGCCCCCACCAGCACACCACGGGGTAAAAGAGGACACTGGCTGCCACAGACTGGTAAAACATCTGCAGGAGTTTCCCGCAGATGTTAAAAGACCACAGCCTCCTCAGGAAGTACAGCCTGCTCTGTCCCTTCCTGTTCAGGTGGTCGGTGTGGACCGTCCAGTCCAGTTTGCTGTCCAGCCACAGGCCGAGGTACTTATAGGAGTCCACAGCCTCCACCTCAGCTCCCTTAGAACTGGTCATGGTCTTGGTCTGGACTACCCAAAGTCGATGACCAGCTCCTTTGTCTTCGAGGTGTAGGTGGTTTGTGTGGCACCAGACAGCAAAGTCCCTCACTAGGCTCCTGTACTCCTCCTCTCTGGCCTCCCTGATGCATCCAGCCATGGCTGTGTCATCGGTGAACTTCTGGATGTAACACAGCTCAGAGTTGTAGCAGAAGTCCACGTTGTACAGGGTGAAGAGAAGAGGGACCAGCACCGTGCACTGCGGTGCTCCGGTGCTGCTGATCACAGTGTCAGACGTGGTGTCCTTCAGCCTGATGTACTGTGGCCTGTCATTGAGGTAGCTGGAGATCCAGGTGACCAGGTGGGGGTCCACTCGCATCCTGTTCAGCTTGTCCTGAAGCACAAGGGGCTGGATGGTGTTGAAGGCGCTCGAGAAGTCCAGGAAGAGAATCCTCACCATGCAGCATCCCTTGTCCAGGTGCGAGTGCACTTGGTGTAGCAGGTAGAGGATGGCATCCTCCACACCAACACCTGCCCAGTATGCAAACTGTAGACCATCCTGGGCGTGTTGCACCTGGGGTCTGAGGAGGCTGAGGAAGAGACGCTCCAATGTCTTCATCAGGTGTGAGGTGAGTGCCACTGGTCTAAAATCATTCAGCTCACTGGGCCGGTTCTTCTTAGGAGCTGGAGCGATGCAGGATGTCTTCCAGAGATTGGGCACTCTCCCTAGCTGCAGGTTAAGGTTGAAGTTCAGCAGCGCAGGCCTTCAGTAGTTGGGGACACACCTTGTCAGAGCCTGCTGCTTTCCTGGGGTGAAGCTTCCTCAGCTGTGTTCTGATCTGGTCCACAGTGTTGATAATGGCTGGTGGCTCAAGATCTTTGCAGCACAAGACCGTCTTCATGGAGATGTGTCCTGGGTTACACCAGCGGTTGTTGACATACCTGATGAGTCCCCCACCTTTGCGTTTCACCCATGCTTTAGTGTCTCTGTCAGCTCTCACAGCAGTGAATCCCAGCAGGTCCACGTTAGCGTCCGGGACAAGGTGGGTTAGCCACGTCTCCGTAATGACGAACAAGCTGCTCTCACGGTAACTCCACTGGTTGTTAAGTGCGGAGAGCTCATAGATCTTGTTCCGCAGTTCACATTCCCCACAATCATGGAGGGAATCGATTGTTTGTAGCACCTCGGATTCTCCACTAGCCTAGCCTTTAGCTTAGCCCTGGCCTTATAGCCCTGGGCCTCCTCCTCACCTCATCTGGGATGATGTGTCATATCCCGGCTCGTCCCTTTGGTTTCAGAGCCAGTAGCTCCTCCTTTGAATAGGTGATGAAACTGACTCTCGGTAGCATTGTATGAGAAAAAACTGTCTCCTGGTGGCGTCTGATAGGTAAGAAATAAATATAAATACATTTAAAACAAAAGAAATGTCTTTATTAGATGAGCAGCAAGGTCAAAAAGATGGGAAAAAACTAAAACTGTACAAAAATAGTTGAAAACTGGAGAAAAAAAGAGCTAAAAAAACTAGAGAGCTACTGGAGAGGCAGCTGTTTACACTCAGCGCCATGGCAACAAGCTGATATAGTGAGATAGTGGAGTTCAGAGTGAAGAGCAGATGTTTGCTCCTCTGCAGGTTAATAAAAGTCAGAAATGATCCAAAATTTAAGAGTTTAAGGCTCCTTGAGGGTCTGAACTGCCCTTTTAAATGATCAGAGCTATCTCATTCAATGATCAGTACTTTCTCTTTTATTGATCAGGTGCATCTCTGATTGGTGAGCATAGTTATTTTTAATTATTCAGATTTATGTCCTGTGTGTGTTTTAGTCTCCTGTCACTCAGACTGCCTTACATGTACGGGGTCTCCTGATCACTGTGAAAGCTGCAGGGACAGGAAGTCCGTCCTCCATCACGGGCGCTGTCTGTCCACCTGTCCGTCTGGATACTTCTCTGAAGATGGAGTTTGTGCAGGTAAAAATCTTTTTTTTGTTTTCAATGAAACAATGGTGCTGGTGCTGAAGGCCACAGATCTGATTCTGGTGAAATCAGATCAGGTTCTGGAGGCCTCAGATCTGATGCTGGATGAATCAGATCTGGTTCTTGAGGCCTTAGATCTGGTTCTGGAGGAATGAAATCTGGTGCTGAAGGCCTCAGTTCTGGTTCTGGAGGCCTCAGATCTGGTTCTGGAGGCCTCAGGCTGGGCCTGATGTTTATCTTCTGAGCTCTGGTAGCTGATTTGACCTCGTTTCAGCGTGACACGACGAGCAGGCTTGTAGAGGTGAAACATCGTTAAAGCCAAGCCATACCGATTTGATCTGAACAGAGCACCTTCAGAGTCACCAATTACCTTAACTAGCATGTTCCTGGTCTGTGGGAGAAACCAGATCCCTGGATAAACCCACAGGTGCACGTGGAGAACATATGAGCTCCTCACTTGAGGTCCTGATCTCTTTGATGACGTATGTGTGACATGTCTTTAACGTTTTCCTCTCCCCCCAGCATGCCCCCCCTCCTGCCTCACCTGTTCCAGCAGGTGGCGCTGTGAGTCTTGTGGCCCCCCCAGCCCCCTGCTGAGTCCGGATGGGTCCCAGTGCCTGACCACCTGTCCCAGCAGATCATACCCAGACCACCACCGACGCTGTGGCTGTGAGTAACAGTAAAGTGAGACAAGAAAGACATTCTCAGAAAGGCCTTTTCTCAGCGTTGTGTTTGTTTTTTTGTTGTTTGTTTATTGTTTTTGTTTGTTGTTGTGGTTTGTTTATTGTTTTTTTGGTCATTTATTTATTGTTGTTGTTTGTTTATTGTTGCATGTTTTTTGTTGTCATTGTTGTTGTTTGTATATTGTTGTTGTTTGTTTTGTGTTATTTGTTTATTGTTTTGGTTTGTTTTTGTTATTTGTTTTCTGTTGTTGTTGTTGTTGTTTGTATGTTTATTGTAGTTTTTTATTCCAAGCTGGATTCTTCCTATGTGTGGGGATGTGGTCCTCACACAGACTTGAACCAGTCTTCAGTGGATCCAGCTCAGTCTGGACTCGGAGACGAGTTCGGTAAAGTGTGCTGTCACTTCCTGCAGATTGTCACGCCTCGTGTTCGGAGTGCCGCGGGCCATCCCAGCAGGAGTGTGTTTCCTGTTCGAATCCCGCCACCCTGCTCAAAGATGGACGCTGCGTCTCTGACTGTGGAGAGGGACTGTACAGCCTGGATGGAGTCTGCTACGGTCAGTAATACAGAGCGTTACTGCGACCTTTGAACCCCACAGACCACATCAGCCTGAGCTCATAGGGGGCGTGGTCTCAGGTGTTCCCTTTGTGACATCAGTAGCCCCCTTTGTGGCCCCCCTCTGAAGAGCGGCCATCCCAAACTGACCCTGAGGGGCGGAGCTAAGAGCGCTCCAAATGAGAACACGTGCCTCACCAACAAGCCGGTCCGTCCTCCGCGGTAAAGACCGTCCACATGAAACATGATCCACCAAAAACCAGGGTGCTGAAATCCCCCATGATGCTCTTTGTTCACAGTCCAGCTGTACTGTAGACCGCTCCACTGCGGTCTACTGTGATGCCATGTCACCATTCAACATCTGAACCAGACCAGACCAAACTGTACAGGACTAGACTGGACCAGACTGGACCGGACCAGACCAGACTGGACCAGACTGGACCCTCGGTTGGGGTGTTTGTGTTTTTTTTAACCCTGCGGCTCACAGACAGGACACACCTGCCTCTGGTTCTGGACCCGGTCCCCCTCCACAGTGTTTGTTGGTAATTAAAATGCTGACTCAGCAGAACTGAAGCTCCAAACAAACAGTTAAAGTCTAATGAGCTCTAATGAGGATCAGACATGAATATGAATGATTCCGTTTTTATTTTTGGACTTTAAAGACGAGAAAAGAAGTTCTGTTGAGAGCATCCTGCAGGGCTCAGGGGGGTGTATGGAGTTACTGAGAGGGGGTCACAGGTAGGATTCAGGTCTTTCAGTTCGAGTTTCGGTTCAGGGAGGTTTTACTGAAATGTTTTCAGGCTTGGGGGGGTCGTAAGAGTCAGAGGTCATGGGGATATGAATATGTACTTGGGGTTTTGGGGGTTAGGGGGCTTGTTTTGGGGGGTGTATGGGTTCGTACTTTGGTTATGGATGGTCTTTGGCTGGGTGGTGTTGAAGGTGCCCGAGAAGTCCAGGAAGAGAATCCTCAACATGCCGCTTCCCTTGTCCAGGTGCGGTTTTGGTTATTGGGGGGGTTATTGATCATGATGGGGGGGGGGGGGGGCATGGGACTGCAGACTACTTTGGTATAATTGTATAATAATTTTATTGTTAAAGTAAAAATGCCTGAAATACGGTAAACTCCTCTGGACCCTCTACACCAGGGACTTCTGGTTAGGGGTCAGGGTTTGGGGGGCAGGCAGGGTCAGCAGTGTTGGTGGGATTATGGGTAATTTAGGAGAACCTGAGTTCTTATGGCTGTTCCTTCTCAGACCTCTAAGAGTTCACTTGGGTGAGGAGTTTGTGTGAAGGTGACCTCTTTGAGCTGCTCCAAGGTTAAAAATCCCCCCCCCCCCGTCAGGTTTGGTTTTTGTCCCCTCTGGGCTGCTGTAGAAAACCTGATGGTGGAGCTCAGAGAGAGAGGGAGACTGTCCCAACACATCTGCAGGGCGGCGTGGGCTTTAGACGGGAGGAACACACACACACACCCACCCACACACACACACACATCTTTATATGGTCTGTGTCACACATAATCTTTATATTTCTTGTGTTTCTTAATCTCCCGTTCATGCTGGATCAGTGACTTTCATCATGCTTTTTTGTCTGCAGCCTGTGACTCATCCTGCGCCTCCTGTTTCCCTGACGACCCGAAGTGCCTGAGCTGTCCTCCAGGTGCTGCACTGCATCATGGGAAATGTATTTCTGTTTGCCCTGATGAGCATTACCTGGATGACAGCGGCAGGTGTAGAGGTGAGCAAAATGATAAATAAAAATAATGAAACTGTCTCTGCGTCATGGTGAGGTTTGGTTTGATGTCAGAATAAATCATTATTTAATGATTACATCTAAAACATCTTTTCTTCAGCTGTTGCTCTGTGAGTGACATGCCTCTAAAAGTCACAGATGGATTCTGATGAGGTTTTCAGTGAATGTTGGAGACAGCAAAGGGAGGAAGTGGTGTGGTTTTGGTGCTGATCTGGATCTGGATGGGGGTCCACTGATGTTTTTAACTTGTTAATGAGTGAGGGGGCAGATAGTTCCTCGGGTGTTTTCGTGTTTCGTTTCTCGGATGGACCTGTTTCAAACAAAAATCAAAAACAACCTAACATAATCTCATTTATTGAGTTTAATCCTTATGTTTCAACTCTGATTCCTCTGAATCTTTGATTTATAAAATAAATATGAAATCATGATGACAGGAGAGGTTTGAAATATTCCTCAGCTCTCATTTAAAATAAAGAATAAATGCTCCAGAGCTTGGACTGAAATATTTGATTTAATTCCTTATTTCAGTGGAGCAGCTCTAATGTGTGAGCTGGATCTTCCCCAGCTCATAAAATTATTTTAATCTTTAAAAAATGATTCAGCGAGTCTCCGGTTCACCTGAACATGGTTTGTCTCTGTCACCTGGTGAGGACGTACCTGTGGACCGTAAATGTTTGACATCATGTGGAGGCGGTGAGCACTCTTCAGCGTCCTTTAAGGACAAAGAGGTTCAGGAGAGTTTTTACAGCTGCTCTCCTCGGTCCTGCATCACTGACAGGATTATCTGAAGATACCTCTGCAGGTGTTATGGTGTAATAGGTCACCATGTTATCAGGTGTCCACCGTTGTCAGCAGTAAACTTTGAGAGCCCCTCCTCATTTATTAATCTGTTCATCTGTGTAATCGACCTTGAGACATTTGACCTCTATTGAACAATTCTCATTTTGTTGTTAGCTTAGCCTGCTAGCTTTTCCTTCCAAACCCTGCTGTGAGACCACGAATGATCCAAAGGAGATATGACCAGAACAGAGCATGTGAGCGGAGTGGAGCGGTGAGATTTCCCGCTCCTCACTCACAGAGCTGTCTCTGGCACCCGCTCCTCCGCTCACTCAAATTTCTACCCGCTCCACTCAAATCATTCACCGCTCATTCTACGAAAATACGGCAGTGCATTGCATTCACTGGATAAAAAATAAATAAGACGATTGCAGGTGACCTGCACTGAGGTCTGAGAGCTTTTGCGCTGTCCGCAGTGCTGATCCGAGTGGTCAACATCCAGTTTCCGACAGAAAACAGTGTGGGTGGCCGAACAATTAATTACACGCAGATGCACTCTGTGTGAGACATGCTTCAGACGCTTGGTGTGAGCGGTACCGGAGTGAAATTGGAGCAGGAAGGAGTGACAGATAAGGTGTCGCTCCAGCTTTTTAGAAAAATACGCTTGGTGCTCCAGCCAAATTCCTTCCACTCTGCTCACATGTTCTGGACCAGAACAAAGCAGCTGTGAGATTGGCGTGAAAACCTCCCTAAATATGAAACCACCTTAAATATCAAATCTCCTTTAAATACAGGTTCATGGCTGTACAGAGACACCAGCGGTGGAGTCTGGGAGGGTTTAAACCGCAGTGGGCCTGAGACCTAGGGGCCGATGTTTTCAGCAGAGTCGGGACACTGAGTGAACACGTGGTGTCGATCGACAGACTTCATAGCATGGCCCTTTACTTTCAAACGCTGACATTTGAGTCGTGAATGACGTCTCGCTCTAAGCTCTGAAATAGGAGGTAGGACAGGGGGCGTCCCAAAATGGTTGACCCCTCACTGACAATTTTCCCATCATGACCCCTCCCCCAGCCTGTCACAGCTCGTGCCGGTCTTGTTCGGGTCCCTCGGTGTCTCAGTGCTCCACCTGTCCAGGTGAACTCCTCCTCCATCTGGGTCAGTGTGTGGAGACATGTGGAGCGGGCCTCTACGCTCAGGACGGCGTCTGTCACAGTAAGACTTCCTAAACATGTAGACCTTAATTTAACCATCCATCAGTGAAGGTGCAGGTGTGTCAGCCTCACCTTTGACCTCTGACCTGTCCTCAGACTGCCACCCGTCCTGCCGGTGGTGCGTTGGCCCCCTGTCCTCCCACTGTCTCAGCTGCGTCAAACCTGAGGAGGTGGTGGTTCGTCAGGACGCCCATCTGCACGGAGTCTGTTCTGCTTCCTGTCCCGCACACACCTTCATGGACCACACAAACACCTGCACAGGTAAGGAGTGAGACCTTCCACATGTTTGATTATGTGACATGGATCATACCTATCCAGGTGTGTCCCTGCTGGTTAAATGTGATAGGACAACCACTGGATCTATTTAAGTCTGGTGGTTTGGTTTCATATTTGTAGACCTGATCCATTGGATCCAGACTTAACATACTGATCAATGATGATGTCATCAAGGCCCTGTGGGTTTGTTGTTAGCAGCTTTCTGTTCACACTGACAGGTCAGTGAGCTGCCACTGATGGAAGGATGGATAACTGATGCATGGACAAACATATGAATTAAGGATGAGGGATGACTGGAGACAGATGGATAAATAAGTGGATGGAGGGACAGATGGGGGAGGACAGGCAGGGTGAATCAGAAAAAGATGGATGACTGGGTTATGAGGAGTAACTGAGACAGTAAGGACATCACTGAGACATTTTGGACATCACTGAGACAGTAAGGACATCACTGAGACAGTCTGGACATCACTGAGACATTTTGGACATCACTGTGACAGTCTGGACTTCACTGAGACAGTAAGGACATCACTGCGACATTTTGGACATCACTGAGACAGTTTGGACACTGAGACATTTTGGACATCACTGAGACAGTTTGGACAATGAGTCAGTTTGGACATCATTGAGCCAGTTTGGACAATGAGTCAGTTTGGACATCATTGAGACAGTTTGGACAATGAGTCAGTTTGGACATGAACTCTAACACACTTCATAGTGGACTTCAGGGTCTGAATGTGGATGTTATAAAGGATCCCGAAGCTCTGAGCCATAGTCCAGGTCATGTTGCTTCACTGGAGCTTCAGGTGTCAGCGTCTGTAAGGGGTTTCCCACGCTGCTGTGAGAGGGTGCAGGTGTGCAGTGATTACAGGTTAGGGTGAATAACAGGCTGCAGTGAGGAATGTTTTTACTCTTCCTGTGAACCTCAGGCTCGGAAACATTGTTGTTCACCATGATTATTAAACTTTACTGTAAACATTAAAACATCATACATGGTTGTTTTTAAAAGCTCGGACACACCTGCAACGGTCATATATGTACATATATGTTCATACATATATATGAACATATGTGTGTGTATATATACATATCTAAACATATGTGTGTGTGTATATATATATATATATATATATATATATATATATATATATATATATATATATATATATATATATATATATATATATATATATATACACATACACTGCCTGGCCAAAAAAAGTCACCACCTGGATTTAACTAAGCAAATAGGTACGAGCCTCCTGTTGGATAATTACTGCACATGTGATTATCTTTCAGCTGTCAACAACTTATTTAACCCCAGCTGATGCAATGAGTAGCTTCTCAGTTCTTAAACAACCATGTGGAAAGACACATCCTGTGTTCATGGAAAAGATGTTAGTCTGTTTAAGAAGGGTCAAATCATTGGCATGCATCAAGCAGAAAAAAAAATCTAAGGAGATTGCAGAAACTACTAAACTTGGGTTAAGAACTGTCCAACGCATTATTAAAAACTGGAAGGAAAGTGGGGAAACATCGTCTTCAAGAAAGAAATGTGGTCGAAAAAAATCCTGCATGATCGTGATCGGTGATCAGTTAAACGTTTGACCAAATCAAATAGAAGAAAAACAACAGCAGAACTCAGGGGTATGTTTAATAGTGAAAGTAAGAGCATTTCCACACACACAATGTGAAGGGAACTGAAGGGATTGGGACTGAACAGCTGTGTAGCCTCAAGAAAACCACTAAACAGTAAGGCTAACTGGAAAAAAAGGCTTCAGTTTTCTAGGGAGCATAAAGATTGGACTCTGAAGGACTGGAAGAAGGCCATGTGGTCTGATGAGTCCAGATTTACCCTGTTCCAGAGTGATGGGAGCATCAGGGTAAGAAGAGAGGCAGGTGAAGTGATGCACCCATCATGCCTAGTGCCTACTGTCCAAGCCTGTGGGGGCAGTGCTATGATCTGTGACAAATCTTGTGACATTGCAGAAGCTTATTGAAACAATGCCACAGCAAATTTGTGCTGTAATCAAAGCTAAAGACAGTTCAATTAAATATTAGAGTGTGTGACCCTGTTTTTGGGTGGTAACTTTTTTTTTGGCCGGGATGTGTGTATAAACATGAACATATACAGCACACTTGGCCCACGGTTCAGTCCCTCAGTTCTTCAGCTCTCAGGTCCTGGTTTTTGGTTCAATCAATCAATCAATCAATCAATCTTTATTTGTATAGCGCCAATTCATAACAAGTGTTATCTCAAGACACTTTACAATAGAGCACAAAGCTCTTCATATTATGGACACACATATATGCATAGATACATATATACATATAAAAATACACATATACATATATATATACAAATATATACATCCAACACCCAACATGAATCCATATAGCCAATCATGAATCCCTCCATCATGGCGGCAAGAAAAAACCTTCTGTTAAGCAGCAGGAAATCTTGAATGTGGACCCCAGTCTCATGATGAACAGCAAATCCACACGATGCTGTGTTGGGTGTGTGGGCAAAGGGAGGGAGGTAAGTGGAGACAAGTGGACTAAAGTAAGAACTAAAGCTAGTGACAGATCAATGGACCAATCATAGACCTGTCGTCGTCAAATTTGTTTCTGCTGCAGACAAATTTATTAGAGGAGGGTCCTCATGTCTGTGTGGTTGTGGTGAAAAATTTATAGAAGTATAATCAATAAAAGTCTTACTGGAAGTAAGAATTTATGGTAGTGATGAACTCATGGGTGCCCAGACCACAAGTGCATCCCTACCATATTTGTCTCCGTTAAGTATAAATGTATTAATGGTAGACCTCTTGAGATGTGACACCTCATTTTCAGGAGGGATCTCATGTCCATGTGGAGCTAGAGATAGTTACTATAGATGTATCAACCATGGATAGAAAGATCATGTTAATATCAACATTAACAGCTATAATGATTATGAACTGGAGTGAGATGGCCAAATATGTGTTATGTCTGTAATTGTAGTTATTGAGGCTTCGTGACTCCACAGCAGCAGGCAGTCTCCACCAAGGATCCCAGGCAACCTAAAAGACCAGAGCCAGAGACGAGTACAGGAGCAAACAGAAAGGGGCAGAGGCAGATATGGAGAGAGAGTGTGAGAGAGAGAGGGATAGAGCCCAGTGTGCCAGATCCCCCCGGCAGTCTAAGCCTATTGCATCTTAACTATATGTCTAAACTATGGACTATGAGCTGGTCCCTAACTGAAAGCTTTATCAAAGAGGAATGTTTTAAGTCTAGCCTTAAAGGTAGAGAGGGTGTCTGCCTCCCGAACCGTGGTCGGTAAATGGTTCCAGAGAAGAGGAGCCTGATAACTGAAGGCTCTACCTCCCATACTACTTCTAGAGACTGATGGAACCACGAGCAGGCCAGCATTTTGGGAGCCTAATGTTCTAGAGGGGTTGTACGGCACTACAAGCTCTTTGAGGTAAACTGGTGCCTGTCCACTGAGAGCTTTATAGGTGAGAAGAAGAATCTTGAATTCTATTCTATATTTAATGGGAAGCCAGTGCAGAGAGGCTAATACTGGAGTAATATGGTCTCTTCTCCTAGTTCTAGTCAGCACACGTGCTGCAGCATTTTGGACCAGCTGAAGCGTCTTAAGCGACTTACTGGGACAGCCTGAAAGAAGAGAATTACAGTAGTCCAGTCTAGAGGTAACAAAAGCATGGACAAGCTTTTCAGCATCGCTCTGGGACAGGATAGGCCTGATTTTAGCGATGTTATGAAGATGAAAAAAGGCTGTTTTTGAAATTTGCTTTATGTGAGAGTTAAAGGATAGATCCTGATCGATTAGAACCCCAAGATTTCTAACAGTTGTGCTTGGCGTCAGGCTTATGCCATCTAGGGCAGTTAAATCATTAGAAAAGGTTTCTCTAAGGTGTCGAGGGCCCAGCACAATGATCTCTGTCTTGTCTGAGTTAAGAAGAAGAAAATTTTGGGCCATCCATGTCCTAATGTCCTTTAGACACACGTCTAGTTTAGATAACTGATTTGTCTCACCTGGCTTCATCGATACATACAGCTGAGTATCATCAGCATAACAATGAAAATTAACGGAGTATTTCCTCATGATATCACCGACGGGAAGCATATAAATGGAGAAGAGAATTGGACCTAGCACAGAGCCTTGAGGAACTCCGTAACTTACTTTAGTGTACACAGAGGACTTGTTGTTCACGTGTACAAACTGGTATCTATCAGATAAGTAGGACTTAAACCAATTTAAGGCAGTCCCTGTAAACCCGAGTAATACCTCTAATCTCTGTATAAGAACATCATGATCAATGGTGTCAAAAGCCGCACTAAGATCTAATAAAACAAGTACTGAGAGAAGTCCCTCATCTGAAGCTGAGAGTAGGTCGTTAGTTACTTTAACTAGAGCAGTTTCTGTGCTGTGATGAGCTCTAAATCCTGACTGGAAGTCCTCAAAAAGGCTGTTTTCTTGAAGGAAGTCACATAGCTGATTAGCCACTACTTTCTCCAGGATCTTTGAAGTAAATGGAAGGTTTGATATAGGCCTGTAGTTAGCCAATGTTCCCGAATCGAGGTTAGGTTTTTTAAGGAGAGGTTTGATTACAGCTACTTTAAAAGACTGTGGCATGTAGCCTGTTGATAGAGATATATTTATTGTCTCCAGCAGGGATGGACAAACTAGGGGAAAGACCTCCTTGAACAGTTTAGTTGGGATCGGGTCTAAAAGGCAGGTAGATGGTTTGGAGGAGGAGACAAGAGAATTTAGCTCCTGAAGGCTAATTGTAGAAAAATGATCTAACGCAGGTCTGACTACAAGTAATGGTACGGTAGGTTCAGGTGAAAGCAGGGAGTTGCTAATTTTATCTCTTATTTTAAGAATTTTATCATTAAAAAAGCTCATAAAGTCCTCACAGCTGAGAGCTAGAGGAATCACAGGCTCAATAGAGCTCTGACTCTGTGTCAGCCTGGCTACAGTGCTGAAAAGGTACCTAGGGTTGTTTTTATTTTCTTCAATTAGTGAGGAGTAGTAGGCAGCTCGAGCATGTCGTAAGGCTGTCATGTAGTTATTGTGACTTTCCCGCCAAAGTATACGTGACTCCTCCCTTTTATTGGAGCGCCATATTCTCTCTAATTTACGGGATGCTTGTTTAAGTTCACGAGTTTCAGGAGTAAACCAAGGAGCTGCCCTCTGACGTTTAATAGTTTTTTGTCTCAGTGGCGCAATTGAGTCCAAAGTGGATCTTAGTAGACTGGCAGAGTCGTCAACAAGCTGATCCAGCTGAGAGGGGCTATAGCTAATATCACAGTTATCAGTTGGCCAAGTTATTGAGTTTAAGGCAGCAGAAATGGCTTCTTTAAATTTAGCCACGGCACCATTGGACAGATTTCTACTCTTCACAATTTTGTTACAAAACACAAAATCCTCTAAGAAGATGCTAAAAGTTACTAAGAAGTGATCGGATAATAAAGGATTCTCAGGAAAAACTTTTAGTCTATCAACATCAAGGCCATATGCTAGAACCAAATCAAGAGTGTGATTGAAATGATGAGTAGCTTCACGAACAGCCTGAATAAAACCAACAGAGTCTATTAAGGACATAAAAGCTGAGCTAAGGCTATCACTTTCTTTGTCAACATGAATATTAAAATCACCTACAATAAGTATTTTATCAGAGCTAAGAACCAAGTTTGATAGGAACTCAGAAAATTCTGATAAGAATTCAGAATAAGGGCCTGGAGGACGGTAAATTATCACAAATAGGACAGGCTGGCAGGTTTTTGAATCAGTATGAGATAAATTTAGAACAAGGCTTTCAAAAGAGGAGTAATTAGCCTTTGGTCTCTGATTGATTTGGAGACAAGAATGATAAATAGCTGCTACACCACCACCACGGCCTGTGTCGCGGGGTATATGAGTATTTGAGTGACTGGGAGGAGTGGATTCATTTAAACTGACATATTCCTCCTGACACAGCCACGTTTCTGTTAGACAGAGTAAATCAATGTGATTTTCTGATATAAGGTCATTCACTAGTAAAGATTTGGATCTCAGTGATCTAATATTTAAGAGACCACATCTAATTATCTGATGTTTTGAAGCTTCTACATTTGAGGTTTTGATTTTAACCAGATTTCTATGATTGACACCTTTTTTACTTGTTTTTGTGCTAACATCTATGTGGCATTTGGGTCGGGGGACAGACACAGTCTCTATAGAATGATATTCATCACTACTACAACTACAGCAGTTATCATAGTGATGAACACAACTGTCATAACAGTAATGGGTGGAAAACTGTCCTAAAGTAAGCGCAGAGCAGCGTGGAGGACTGCAGCTCCGCAACATGGTCTCATCTCTGAGAAGTCATAAGTACGACTCTGCCATGTTTTTAGATAGGAGAGATGCTCCAGCCAAAGTAGGATGGATGCCATCTCTTCCTATCAGACCAGGTTTTCCCCAGAAGGATGTCCAATTATCAATGAAGCCCACATCATTTGCTGGACACCACCTTGATAGCCAGCGGTTGAATGATGACATGCGGCTATACATGTCATCACTGATCAGATGATGGTTGAGGACCATCATCTAAAATGCTGTCCTCAGGAGCAGTGTGAGACTTTATAGGACAAGAACTCCATGTCCCTGTCCACATGAAGACAGAGTTTAAATAATCTGCACCATTGTATGTTGACAATTGTTGAGTCAATGTTTCTCTGAATGTGTCCTCAGACTGTGACTCGTCCTGCTCGCTCTGCTCTGGACCATCAGCTGAAAACTGCTCCTTCTGCCCTCCCTCCTTCAACCTGCATGAGGGACGGTGTGTCCTCACCTGTCCACAGACATTCTTCAGCTGGGATGGCCAGTGTCAAGGTGAACACACACTCAAACATACTAACAGTGTGTTTATGTTTACATATACTGTGTGTATATATTTATAAATATATATATATATATATATATATATATATGTTAAAGAACTTCTACATGCTGCTGTATTAACCATCACAGAAACAACAGGATTTTTCCTTAATGCTGTTAATTTAGGACAGCTGTGCCATAAACCTCACTCTGAGTGGTGGTCTGATAAATTTATTATAAAAACCTAACCCTATCTACATCTATCTCTCTCTAGATAGACTGAGCGAAGTGTAACAATATTCAGCACAGACTTGTCTATGTTAGTCTAGTAATAGAACAAAAGTCTAGTGGTGCTAACAGTGCTAACATTGCTAATGGTGATAATATTGCCATCAGTGCCAACGTTAGCCCCACCCTACTCGATCCTGTCATATGTTCTGTTTCAGCTCACCTTGATGAAGTCAAACCAGAATGCTGCTCTTGGTTTGGTCCTGTTCATTTTAGCTAACAGAGCTCCGCTAAGCTTGGACTAAACCACAAGGTGGGTCCTTCATTATCAGCACTGACACTTTTTAATCCCCCACAGCATGTCATCCATCCTGTGCTTCCTGTTCGGGTCCATCTCAGGCCGACTGTACTTCCTGCTCACCCTTCTCCTCCTTCCTGATTGGTTACTGCAGAACGAGCTGTGAGGACGGATTCTACCAGGAGCCAGAGAGCGGAGAGTGTGTCCGTAAGTTACTGGGGGGTGATATCTATGGGAGGGCTTATAGCCTAGTGGTTTTGTCTTTGTGCCTCATGTACGGTAACCCTGCCCTGAACAAGGGTTTGATTCCAGCCTGAGGCCTCTTTCCTGCACGTCTCTCCCCACCCTCCAGCCCTCTGAGAAGCCAAGCTCGTCTTCAGCTTCTGTCCTTTGTGGTCCAGTGGTCATTTTTGGTTAACTTAGTTCTGAGCACGTTGGAGACAGTGAAGTTAGCATAAAGGACCAAACCGGCCTACAGGGCGGAGTTAAAGAGACCAAACCGGGCCTACAGGGCGGAACTAAAGGGACCAAACAGGGCCAATGGGGTGGAGTTAAGTGGACCAAAGCGGGCCTACAGGGCAGAGCTAAAGAGACCAAACCGGGCCTACAGGGCAGAGTCAAAGGGACTAAACTTGGCCTACATATCTAGAGAGATCTGCTCCTGGCTGTGAAGAAAGTCCTCATGAAACAATGATCCACGAGGACTGGAGAGGGTGGGGGGGTCCAGCCTGACCAATTAGGGTGTTGAACCAGCAGCCTTCTTTCTGTGAGGTGCTGCCCACTTCAACAGCCCAGCTGAGACACGATGCAGTCTGATTGGCTGTGAGTGTCCTCTCTGCTCTGTGAAGATAAACCTGCGTTAATCTGATCACAGCTGTGTTTACATCCCTGCAGACTGACAGAGATTATACTCGCTGTGTCATCCAACCACCACGGCACACACTCACAGTGCATCATGGGCATCATCTGCCTCACATCTCAAACTGCTGATGCATCACTTACAGAGGTGTCAAAAGTATTCACATTCATTACTCAAGTAGAAGTATAGATACTAGGGTTGAAAAAGACTTTTGTAGATGCTGAAGTATCAATACAAGCTTTTTACTCAAGCAACAGTGTAAAAGTTCTGGCTTCAAAACTACTTAAAGTATAATAGTTAAAGTAATGTTAAGGGCACAAAAATGCTGTCAAAGACAAAAGCCACAGAGGCCTTTAGTTCACTACCCCACCTTTCCAAAAATGTTATCTGAGCTTATCCATCCATCCATCTTCTTCTGCTTATCCGTGGTCGGGTTGCAGGGGCAGCATCCTGAGTAGGGATGCCCAGACTTCCCTCTCCCCAGCTACTTCGTCCAGCTCTTCCCGGGGGATCCTGGGGCGTTCCCAGGCCAGCTGTGAGACATAGTCCCTCAGGTGTGTCCTGGTCTTCCCCTGAGCCGCCTACCGGTGGGACTTGCCCGGAACACCTCGCCAGGGTGGCGAGCTTATATTATTGCTTATATACATATTAAAGCTTATAGTACTGCTATATGCAAAATTTGTCAGTTAGCCTAATCGTGAGGTTTTATAGTCACAGATCAGTGTATCCCCTGGGCTGATCAGGAGTCAGACACCACCACAGATACTAAAAGGGATCATGATGTTAATGTGCTTCTTCAAACGACAGCAGTCATGATAGCAGCTGAGCAATTATTTGAACTTGTAGCGGTCTGTCCAGCTTAATTTTTGTTCCTGCATCTCCTGTTACTGAGCCCCCCTGAATGCAGCATGCTAACAGTGCAGCCCCTGAGGAATGGCAGGGAGAGAGACATGCCCAGAAAAGTCTGAAGCAAAGCAGACTACTGTGTTTTTGATGGTTCAAAGAGATGTTTTATAATTGTGTGTGAGACACAACCACACAAACACGCCACCACTGGTGAGTGTGTGCTCACCTGTGTGCGCGCAAGTGTCTATGTGTGTGTGTGTACATCAGGCCACCTGGAGGAGGTGGAATCTTGTGTGCAGGTGTGCTGTTGTGAGCCTCAAAGCGAACGAAGAAGTCGTTTAGCTCATTCAGCAGGGAGGTGGAGCTGTCACAAGTCTGCGGTGAGGGCTTATAGTCCGTGATGGTTTTCAAACCTCGCCACAGACTCCTTGTGTCTCTGTTATTTCTGAAGCAGTGGGCAGTCCTCCTAGAGTACGGCCTCCCTGATGCTGTCCTAAGGCTCTCCTCATCCACAGATCTAAAGGCAGCATTGTGGACCTTCAGTAGCCTGTGTACCTCTCCTGTCAGCCATGGCTTCTGGTTTGCTCGAACAGTGATGGACTTAGTGGTGGTGACATCATCCAATCTCTACATGCTGCCTTTAGGCCAGTTAATACAAAGTAATAATGTGTCCTACCACAACTATGCAGACGACACTGAGATCTATGTCTCACTGACAGCAGGTGAATATGGACCAGTGGATTCACTCTGTCACTGCATCCAACAGGTCAGTGTGTGGATGCAAAACAACTTACTCCAGCTAAATTCAGACAAGACTGAAGTCATCATATTTGGTCCACAGAAACAAAGAGAAAGTGTCAGCAGTCACCTCCTGTCTCTCTCTCTAAAACCTACAAATCAGGTTCGAAATCTCGGGGTAATAATGGACTCAGACTTGAACTTCAACAGCCACATCAAATCAATAACATCAGCAGCCTTTTACCATCTAAAAAACATTGCCAAAATCAAAGGTATAGTGTCTAAACCTGACCTGGAGAGACTTATCCATGCATTTGTCTCCAGTAGGTTAGACTACTGTAACGGCCTGCTCACTGGCCTCTCCAAACGAGCTGTAAGACAGCTGCAGTACATCCAGAATGCTGCTGCTCGGGTCCTGACCAGAACCAGGAAGTACGAGCACATTAGTCCTGTGCTCAGGTCCCTACGCTGGCTTCCTGTGGCTCAGAGAATAGACTTTAAAGCAGCTCTGTTTGTGTACAAGTCTCTCCACGGCCTAGCACCAAAGTACATCTCTGACATGTTAGTGCCATATGAACCATCTCGGACTCTGAGGACCTCAGGGACCGGCCTCCTGCTGGGGCCCAGAGTCAGGACTAGACATGGAGAATCAGGGTTTCAGTTTTATGCAGCTAAAATCTGGATCTTTCTGAAAATGTGAGACAGGCCTCTACACTGACAATGTTCAAATCTAGGCTCAAAACAACTCTGTTTAACTGTTCATATGACTGAAAGGATCTTATCTGCACTCTTCTCTTTTAAAGTTCATTTTATGATGATTATTTTTGTTTTTATTTTGTATTGTGATTTTAATGCATTTTTCTTTTTCTGTAAAGCACTTTGAGTTACCTTGTGTATGAATTGTGCTCTACAAATAAACTTGCCTTGCCTTGCCATCCATACACTTGCTGACTTGGCCGTTACAGTCTCTATGTACTCCTGGAGGTCTGTGATGGAGTTGTAGGTGGCAGCCTGTTTGAACATGTTCCAGTCTGTGGTGGCGAAACAGTCTTGAAGTGCCTCTGAAGACCCTTCCAGCCACACTTGTACCTGTTTCCTAGCTGGTTGGGTGACTTTGACCAGTGGTCTGTATGCTGGCATTAGCATAACAGTGAGGTGGTCCAAGGCGCCGAGGTAGGGGAGGGGAAAGGCCTTGAAGGCTCGTCTCTGGGAGGTAAAAACATTGTCCAAAGTGTTAATTCCGCGAGTTGGAAAGTTAATGTGTGAATTGACTTTGGAAAACACAGTCTTGGGGTCAAAGTGGTTGAAATCCCCAGCCAGGGTGAGGAAGGCATCTTGGGGGGTTGTTCATTCAGTGCCTCACTCCTGTTGTTGTTGTTAGAGCTGGGAGGGATGTAAACAGCCACAGGCATTATGGCAGTGAATTCCCTTTGTAAATGGAAGGGCCAGCACTTCAGAACCATAAACTCCATAGTGGTGAGCAGTGTTTTCTGACCACGACAGCATCGCGACACCAGGCAACGTTGATGTAAACACAGAGCCCGCCGCTGCGGGTCTTACCTCCTTCAATGAGAGCTCTGTTCACTTGGTAGCATGCTAGCTGGTCGAGCTTAATAGCGCTGTCTGGAAAGCTGCTGTTAAGCCATGTTTCCACAAACACAAAAACACAGCACTCTCTCACAGTCCTACGGGTAGAGTGGAGAAGTCGAATGTAATCTAGACACGACAAGGATGGACAAAGACACTTGAGACACATGACACAAAAAACATAAAAACACTATTGGTGGGGACAGAGAGAAGCCTCTGTGTTGTTTTATATACATACGTATATACATACATATATATGTTTTTTTTTTTGTTTTTTGTTTTTTAAATATATATATATATATATATATATATATATATATATATATATATATATGTATATATATATGTATACCTTATATTGCCAAAAGTATTCGCTTACCCATCCAAATAATCAGAATCAGGTGTTCCAGTCACTTCCATGGCCACAGGTGTATAAAATCAAGCACCTAGGCATGCAGACTGCTTTTACAAACATTTGTGAAAGAATGGGTCGCTCTCAGGAGCTCAGTGAATTCCAGCGTGGAACTGTGATAGGATGCCACCTGTGCAACAAATCCAGTTGTGAAATTTCCTCGCTCCTAAATATTCCACAGTCAGCTGTCAGCTGTATTATAAGAACGTGGAAGTGTTTGGGGATGACAGCAACTCAGCCACGAAGTGGTAGGCCACGTAAACTGACGGAGCGGGGTCAGCGGATGCTGAGGCGCATAGTGCGAAGAGGTCGCCAACTTTCTGCAGAGTCCGTCGCTACAGACCTCCAAACTTCATGTGGCCTTCAGGTTAGCTCAAGAACAGTGAGCAGAGAGCTTCATGGAATGGGTTTCCATGGCCGAGCAGCTGCATCCAAGCCATACATCACCAAGTGCAATGCAAAGCGTCAGATGCAGTGGTGTAAAGCACGCCGCCACTGGACTCTAGAGCAGTGGAGACGCGTTCTCTGGAGTGACAAATCGCGCTTCTCCATCTGGCAATCTGATGGACGAGTCTGGGTTTGGCGGTTGCCAGGAGAAAGATACTTGTCGGACTGCATTGTGCCAAGTGTAAAGTTTGGTGGAGGGGGGATTATGGTGTGGGGTTGTTTTTCAGGAGCTGGGCTTGGCCCCTTAGTTCCAGTCAAAGGAACTCTGAATGCTTCAGCACACCAAGACATTTTGGACAATTCCATGCTCCCAACTTTGTGGGAACAGTTTGGAGCTGGCCCCTTCCTCTTCCAACATGACTGTGCACCAATGCACAAAGCAAAGTCCATAAAGACATGGATGACAGAGTCTGGTGTGGATGAACTTGACTGGCCTGCACAGAGTCCTGACCTCAACCCCATAGAACACCTTTGGGATGAATTAGAGCAGAGACTGAGAGCCAGGCCTTCTTGTCCAACATCAGTGTGTGACCTCAAAAATGCTCTTCTGGAAGAATGGTCAAAAATTCCAATAAACACACTCCTAAACCTTGTGGACAGCCTTCCCAGAAGAGTTGAAGCTGTTATAGCTGCAAAGGGTGGACCGACGTCATATTGAACCCTATGGATTAGGAATGGGATGTCACTTAAGTTCATATGCGAGTCAAGGCAGGTGAGCGAATACTTTTGGCAATATAGTGTAAATATATATATATATATATATATATATATATACATGTATATACCTATGTTAACTTAGAAATTCTCATTTTGATGCGGTTGTATTATTCAACGTCATCTTTACCTTACAATCATTATAGCTGTCAAAGTAAGTTTTAGATTACTACTCTTTTCATGATTATTAATGATTATAATTCTATGAAAACTATCACTTCAATCATACAGACATGAGGACCCTCCTGAAAACGAGATGCTGCATTTTAAGGGACTTACCTCTAATTAATTTATACTCAGCAGAGACAAATGTGACAGGTCTATGATTGGTCCTTGGATCTGTCACTAGCTTTAGTTCGTACTTTAGTCCACTTGTCTCCTCCCACCTCCCTTCCTTCGACCACACACCCAACACAGCATCGTGTGGATTTGCTGTTGATCATGAGACTGGATCTGCTCCAGACCTCCGGCTGATAAACAGTTTTTTTTTTCTGACCTGTTGCTGTAAACCTTCTACAGACACAGCTTCCTGGAGTTTAATTGGCCTGGTGCTGTGCTCATGATGGATTCATGTTGGGTTTTGGATGTATGTTTGTGTATGTATGTGTATTTTATATATCTGTATCTATAAAAGAAGAGTTTGTCTTTAGCCTGCTCTATTGTAAAGTGCCTTGAGATAACACTTTGTATGAATTGGTGCTATAAAAATAACGACTGATTGATTGATTGACCTCTGGAATTACCATGAGCAGAGATTTGCTGCTCACTGGATATTTTCTCTTTTTCAGACCATTCTCTGTAAATCTTAGAGATGATGCCCTGGCACACAGGCCCCAACAAACAGACTAAGGAGGATATTTCTAAAAAATAAATAAAAAAGTTAAGCCACTTTGAAGCTTTGGAGAACAAAAACACTGAACTATGGATATAAGCCAAATGAAGATCTACCTGAAATCACCTGACGTGCATGAAGTACAAACCAAATATGACTCTGGACTCTGCAGCAGCAGACAGAGGCTTTGTTACCCTGCCAACGTTTGTCAAAGAGATCAGCTTCACCTGGCCCACACAGACCAGTTCAGTCTTTTCCTCTCTTTCACTGCTCTGCCATGCTCAGTGGTTTTTGACATCCTGTCTGGTTGAAGTGAGGAAAGACTCTGAGCTTTTTTAATCCTGTTTGAGATGAATAATCAAAATAAAGGACTTTTTTCTCTCTGTTTGGATGCTTTAAATATTCAGAGCACAGAGAAAGTAGGTCTGCTCTAATATCTTTAAATCCTCCTTTGTTAAAGCTGCGAGTCTGAACAAGCTGCAGCCAGACGACCACACACGCTGTCTTACAGCGTCTGCATGGAGACACGCTGTCTCACAGCGTCTGCACGGAGACACGCTGTCTCACAGCGTCTGCACGGAGACACGCTGTCTCACAGCGTCTGCACAGAGACACACACTGTCTCAGTCTGCATGGTAATGTCCTCAGTGTTTACTGCTGGAGCTGCTCTCAGGATCTCATACCACTGATTATTCTCTTTGAAAAGCTGCAGCATCAGCACAAACACACTTCATCATTAAAGGCCCCCCGACCCGCCCAAATGCAAGACTTTTACCAGCACAGAGTTTGACTCACACTCTCAGCAAGCTGTCCTCGCAGGAAAGACAGTCTACAACATATAACATAATGTCCCCCTTAATTACAAAGAACAAACACCATCAGTCAGTTAATCAATCAATCAATCAATCTTTATTTGTATAGCACCAATTCATAACAAGTGTTATCTCAAGACACTTCATGATAGAGCAGGCTGAAGACAAACTTCATTTTATGGATACACGTATATAAACAGATACATATATGCATAAAATACACACACACACATATGTGTGTGTATATATAAATATATATATATATATATATATATATATATATATATATATATATATATATATATATATATATATATACATACAAGGATACAAGGAAGTTTATTAGTCTTTATACAACAGATTACACAATGACATTGCATTATTTCTCCAAAACTAAAATCAAACCATTAGACATGGAGGAGTGCAGATGGTGCATCAGTCTCACAGCCCGATTGGAGAAGCTGTTCTGCAGTCCAGTGGTACAGCGGATACGTCTGTACTCTGGACATGCTGTGGTGGGGTGGGTGTTGTCCTCCAGTATCCTCTGGGATCTGCGTAGACACCTCACCTCCCTGATATCACTGATGCTTGGTAGATGGGTACCAATGAAGTTTTGGGCAGTTTAATCACTCTTTGCAGAGTCCTCCTGTCCTGGGTCGTGCATGTGATGTTTCCACTTAGGTTGCTTTGAGTACACCCCTTCAGACTTGTTGGAAAACCTTTAGTTTCCTTTCAAAATTAGCATTTCTATGGCATACTACACCACAAAATACTCCCCCAAATGTGGGCCATTGATTCCAAACAAGATTTTTTAAGTTGCACTCAAAGAAGTACTGTTTTATGCAAAAATGAGTACACCCCAATCAAAGGGATGGGAGCAAAGCAAACTTTAGTTATCATATTACCCATATTTTCATTTTATGGTAAAATGTTATGTTAAACTCAGCTTTGTGGAAACTTTGGAAGTGTTCTTTTGTTCATTTAGATATTGAATAATAAAGGTTAAGTCAATGGAGACAAAGCATTAGCACCTCTGGTTCTAAATGTTCCTACAAAAAAAGTCCTCACAGGAAAGATGGTCTAAGAGGTACTGGTCCTTTGAGGTACTGGTGCTGAAAGGTTTCGGGGTCTTTGCCCAGCTTGGATCGGGGTTCTTGCCCAGTGTGGTGGACCCCCGGCCCCGAGCACTCATTGCTCTTTTGCTGAGGACCTGGTCCAGAGCCTCTGTCTGTCTGTTAGTCCGGCTTGTTCAAGCTGAAGGTGGGATCCTTTTTCCTAGTGGATTGCTGTGGGTCACCCTAAATCTCTGAATGAGTTTTATGAAACCTGAACCAGAAATATAAAAACCAGAGACCACATTTGACAACAGAATCCTGATTCATACCAAACCAACTTCTTATTTAATCCACTGATGAATAATGATTTTGGAGATTCAGGTTTTAACTTAACAGCACTTACAAAGAGCCCCATGCTGCTGTGAGTTCATGGCTCAGGGTCAGACCTTAATCCCGTCATGTTTTTGTTGGAGCTGCACGCAGACAGACTGACTCACCTGGGCAGGTATCCAGGCCTTCAGGGCAGAGATAATCTCTCTGAATATCAGAGAAACACCACATTAATCAGATTATTGTCTGTTAGATTAAATTAAATCAGGGACTCAGTGGATTGTTCAGGCTAAAACATGTATGACCATCGAGGTGACCTGACTTCATGTTGTTGAGGCTGCACAGTGGAATGGTGGTCAGCTCTGTCTCCTCACAGTGAGAAGGTTGTTGGTTTGACTCTCAGCCTGGATCGACTCCAGCCCTGTAGGAGCCCAACAGGATAAGCAGTGCAGGAGCGCCATGTCTCAGCTGAGTGCTCGTCCGTGTCCAAAAAGATGGAGACCGTGGTCTTAAGAGGACGATGGACAAATGTCTGTCTGCGGTCCAGGCCACACCCTTAATTTACCTGAACAGGTGTCCTTCCTCACACACTGTTACACACCCGTCCTGGGGGAAGGTGCCTAACATATTTGAAAGGGAAAAAGGAAAAAAAGAAAATCACTCTTGGTCTCCAAATCCTAAATAACAAAACAATGATCAAAATTTTCACAATTTATTTACAACAAACAAAATTAAGCCAAAGGCAAAAAGGTACGTACAAAAAAAACAAACTTAAAAAGCCGAGATCTTAAGCAAAAAGGGGTACGAACACAAAAAGGCCGCAAAGGCTGGCACACAAAATAAGGAATTACCCGAAACCACAAACAAACTAACTAAGACAAGAAAAACAACTAAGAACTACCAATTAACAATTACACAATTAACCAAGTTAAGTTTGGAGGCCGACAGTGACGTGGAGCTGCTGCTGTCAGAAAAGACACCGACCTCCATCTTCTGACTGAGGCTGTTAGAATTGGATGCCGTTCTTATGGGGCCAATAGCAGGGCCGCTTCTCCCTCAGCCGATCTAGCACCTCAGCCAATCACGCCCGGCCACCTGAGTTCTGCTGCAAAGATCCTCCTGTGGAGAAGAGCTCTCACTCCACACGCACTATCACACACTCACACATGCAACACTCCACAGGATAGAGCATCTCTAACAAATATCGTCACGTAACAATATGCGGCCAGGGCCATAACACAAACGCAGACAGATTCTGACTGTGGGAATGTATGTTTGTGTTTATCTCTTTGGTACAATGGTACTGTCACTTCCTGTTTCTCTTCCATAGGCTGCAGCTGGGACTGTGGGCGGTGCTCTGCTGACCTGCAGACAGGTGTGGGCAGTGTGTGTGTGTGGTGTAAGGAGGCGAATAGGTGGCTGCTGGGAGATCACTGCGTGGAAGAGTGTCCCCGAGGAACCTACGGCCAACACGGGGCATGTTTGAGTGAGAAAAGTTATATATTTAGCTAATTTATTCCCTCGTATATGAATATTTAAATAATTTATTCCATTATATATGACTACCGTAAAATACCAAATAAAACGCCGGGGTGTTTTTTTGTTTCAATCACTGAGCAGACCAGGCGTTTATTTGGGACCAGGTGTGTATTTGGAAGAGGTGCTTAATTCCTTTCTCAAAAAAAATCTTCCTTTGCAAAAAATGAAAAAATATTGTAAATGTTATCAAATTATTTATTTACACCAGTACAAATATCACCTTTACATTTTCAAGGCAAGATTACTGTACCATAGTTATACTTTTGTCTTCTTCTTTCAACTCAGCACTCTCTAAACACTCTTCATACTGGTAAGGAACTAGATAAGTTAAGGTCTCTTTTTTCCCACTGTACCGGGGCCATGGCGATCATCAGCAATGTACCGGTAACTGATGTGACTGACCTCCTGACGTTAGTTACGGGCAAACAACATGCAGCGGCAGTGGCAAAGTCTTCTTCTCTGGATTTTTAAAGCCCTGGTATGTAAGATTCCGGCTTTCTGCGCTCTAGTGGCCTCTATGGACGTTGAGTGTAACTGCACTGTCGTAAAACAGAGCGCCTCACAGAAACATGCATTTGTTGACATACAGAGGGAGGAGAAGCAAGTCGACAGGACGTCCCGAGAGGAATAAAACATGTGGACTGATAAGGTACAGTCTGATTATGTTTCTTTTCGAATAAATCACTTTTCAAGCGTCAGCTGTCAGTTGTGAGCTCAGCGTTTGCATGCGTGTTCTGTAACTTTGACCGTAGCTTGTAGGCTGTGCCTAATAAATTACACCCGGCGTTTAGTTGGAACGGGCGTCTATTCGTCAAAATGGGCTGCTACACCCGGCGTTTATTTGGGACCTGGCGATTAATTGGAACCCGGCTTTTATTTGGTATTTCATACATTAATTCCATGAAATATGACTCTTTATCTAATTTATTCAAATGTATTTAAATATTAATCTTATTTATTCTATTACATATGAAAATTTAAATGATTTCTAGATGATATTAATTCCATTTATTTCATTATCTATGAATAAAAAGGATTGTTTTTGTACTAAACTCTTATTATGTCTCTCATGTTATGATATATACGGACATGTGACCAACATGGAACATGTTTTTGAGGAAATTAAACATTTTCTCTCTATTAACATATTTTACCTTTCGTACTTCATACTATTATTTAGAGGAGGCTGTGGCCAAAGCACAGGACAAAGAATTCAAATGTCATCTTCTCCACCAGGATCAGACCTACACTGTCTCAGTTAGTAAGCACCTGAGGTCCAGCCCTCTGTCCCCATCATACCTGCCGTCAGTCTAGAGTCACTAATTAACCTAATGATCACGTTTTCAGTCTGTGGGAGGAAACCAGAGCACCTGGATAAACCCATACATGCACAGGGAGAATGTGAGGACGTTTCAACGTTTTCTTTCCTTCCCAGAATGCCATCCATCCTGTCAGTCCTGCAGCGGGGTGGGGCCTGCCTCCTGTACTTCCTGTCCCATAAATGCTGTCATGACGCCCTCTGGTGCCTGCGCTCCTGAATGTCCCCTGGGCTACCATGACGACGGTCACCGGATCTGTCAGGGTGAGTAAAGATCAGGCCCCATTCTGATAGGTGTCGACTCCTTTCCTCACCTTTGACCCAACCCTCCCACTTCTCTGTCTGTCCTCAGCCTGTGACAGTCAGTGTCTGACCTGCGAGGTGGGCGGAGCCTGTACTTCCTGCAGAGACCCCACCAAGGTTCTGCAGTTTGGAGAGTGTCAGTACGACACCTGTGCTCACCAGTACTACATGAACACCACCACCAGGGCCTGCAGAGGTACGCTGTAACCATGACATCCGAACAGATTTGACAGCACAGCACTGAAGTCCACCAAACTGTGATGAGAAGTTTGGTGGACCTCAGTGCGATCTCTGCAGCTCTCCATCATCCTCCAGCAGGATCAGCTGAAGGATCTAAATGTAGCAGGAACAGTGTTCTGGAGTAACAGGTGAATGTTTTCCATAAAGGCTGAAGATCTGAACAGTAGTGCGGGACTTCCTCAGATTAGTCAGTCATACTTCCCTCTGGACTATTTAACGAGACTTAATTGTGTTAATTACAGTTTGATGGACTGACAGATGTCTCCGTGGTAACAATAAATAAATAATAAAATGGGATTTAATTAATTGTGACCTTTGTGACCTCTGTGCTCTGTCCCTCTCTGATAACCCCCCCCATACAGAGTGTGACTGGAGCTGTAACTCCTGCAGAGGTCCTCTGAGGAAGGACTGTGTCCTCTGCATGGATGGATATCTGCTGCAGGACGGAGTCTGCACGCCAGGCTGCTCCTCAGGCTTCTACAGGGAAGGAGACTGCTGCCAGGGTGAGTCAGCCAGCCAGGAGGACACGTGTCCACAGGAGGTCAAATGTCCATTCCAACATGAAGATGTCTTTGAATGAAAACATACGGAGACACAACACTTGGACAAGAGATGCTAGCATGACATCAGACATGTTAGCGTGACATCAGACATGTTAGCGTAACATCAGACATGTTAGCTTGTCAGTAGTGTTCACTGAAAATTGTGTTACACATGCATAAAAGACCATTTGAATCGTGATTTGTCTTTTAATCTACAGTATGACCTCTATGAAGTTGTGTTTGAGGTCATGGGTCCAAACCCTAAAATCCGCCCGTGACCTCAAAAACTTTCAGAGGTCATGGGGAGCAGACATAATCACAGAGTTCGATGAAATCCCTGCTCCCATTTTGTTCAGAAAGCCAAAGATGGACATTAGGCTCTATGACCTTGACCTATGCCCCATGACCTTGAAGCTCTATTGACTTCATTCTTTGAGATGTTTCTGAAGTTTGTAGCAAGTCTCTTACAGGTCTGTGTCCTGGTGTCTGCTCATCAACGATTTGATTTAATTTAATTTAATTTAATTAACTATGATCTGAGGGGTCGGAGCTACAGGAGGCCATGACCATGAACTCTCCTCTGATTGGCTGCCCAATCGATGTTTGATGGGGGTAAAATCTATTTTTTATTGTAAAAATAGAGCATTTAAGGCTCATGTTCCTCACAGAGCAGGAGTGCTTTTCTCTGTGAGCTGAGAATTCAGTCAAAGGTGTCCTGACCCTTCAACAGCATTAAAGAGAAGAACATGGAGCTTTGAAGCTGTGGGAGATGCAAGGTTTCTGCCTGACAGCCATGATAGTAATGATGACATAATTATTAAATATGACAGAAATGTGTTCAGACGTATTTTAAACACCATAATCATTCTCTTATCAATTTTCTTAACTTGATAATCAATCATTCGAACACCATCACATGGGTTTATCTTTGAGCTTTTATTTTGAAATCCCCAGGACATGGGGCCTTTTATTTTGTTAAAATGCAGACCATGTGTTTCTGTGTTTCAGCATGTGACCCTCACTGTGAGCAGTGCACTGCTCCGGCTCAGTGTCAACGGTGCTCGCCGCCGTTCGCCGTCCTGCAGGGTCACTGTGTGCTGGACTGTGGGCGGGGCTTCTTCCTGGACTCCTCCTCTCAGCTGTGCAGACGTAATGACCTCTGCAGTCACATCACCCTGTGTTTCGAGATTTAATCACTCGTGTTTATAATAATATCATTTATGTTTCTCTGCCCGTAGCGTGTTCGTCAGACTGCGCTCTGTGTGACGCCCTTGGTAGCTGCTCGGCCTGCAGAGACCACTCCTACCTGATGGGGGGATACTGCACGCCGGAGTGTGGGCGGGGCTTTTATGCTGACAAGAAGACCAGGACATGTTCTGGTAAAACAAAAACTACTCACTCACTCTTTTTTTCTTAACCCTACACTAACCGGCCATTTTATTAGGTACACCTCTCTAGTCTCAGGTTGGACCTCCTTCATCTTCAGAGCTCCTTAACTCTCCAAGGAGCTGAGACATCCCTCAGAGATGTTGGACAGCATCACACAGAGAATCTCCTGCTCCACCACATCCCAAAGCTGCTCTATTGGACTGAGATCTGGTGACTGTGGAGACCACTGGAGTACAGTGAAGAAACCAGTCTGAGATGATCTGAGCTCTGAGACATGGAGCTGCTGAAGTCTCCATCAGAAGATGGTCCACTGTGGTCATAAAGGGATGGACATGGTCAGCAACAATCCCCAGGTAGGCTGTGGGGTTTAAACCATGCACAGGTGGGACTAAGGGGCCCAAAGTGCAGCCTGAACCGCTGATCCAAGGCAGGATGGATCCATGCTTTATGATGTTCACACCAAACTCGGAGCCTACCATCTGAATGTGGAGCAGAGATCCAGACTCATCAGACCAGGAGACACTTTAACAGTCTTCTGTGGTCCAGTTCTGGAGAGTCAGACCCTCAGTTTCTGTTCTTAGCTGACAGGAGAGGACCCTGGTGTGGTCTCCTGCTGCTGTGGACCATCTGCTTCAAGACTGGAGGTGTTATGTGCTCAGAAATGATCCTCTGCAGAGCTTTGTTGTAAAGACTGGTTACTTGAGTTCCCGTTGTCTTTCTGTCATCTGCAACCACTCTGACCTTTCTCCTCTAACCTCTGGCATCAACAAGGAGCAGAAAACTGCTGCTCACTGGATATTTTCTCTTTTTCAGACTATTCTCTGTAAACCCTGGAGATGGTTGTGTGTGAAAATTCCTTTTCAAATTCTCTTGAATCACCTTTCATCTCCATTCTGATGCTAGGTCTGATCTTCAGCAGGACTTATGACCATGTCTGCAGGTCCAAGTGCATTGAGTTGCTGCCATGTGATTGGGTGATTGGCTGGCATAATCTCCAGGAGTGCATCAGATTAGACATGGTTCACTGCTGGAGTAGTGATGATGATGAAGACCTTCCTCATGCAGGGGGCCTGTTAAGACTTAAAGACAAGTACGAGTGTGTGAGAATGATTCCTGCCTCCCCTGATGGAGAGTCTCTGTTCCAGTGAAATGATAAAAATAATGATTAGAATGAACATTTGAAATAATGAAAAAATAATGAGGATCATTTTAAAATAATGAAATAATAATGAAATCATTTTTAGATAATGTTTTAATCATGAACATTTTGAACATTTTCTGCCTCGGGGTCTCAGCACCCTGCGTCATCATCACAGACTGAATTTATCTGTTTTTACTCTCAGAGAAACTCCAGAGTCTGCACGGCTGATTATAAAAACCCTCAGCATGGTGAGTGTGAGGGTTCATTAGAGGAGAAATAATGAGATTACAGCTCAGTGAGAATGAGTTGAACTTCTACAAGTTCACCGACAAACTCTCAGCCAATCACAGAGCAGTGTCTGAAATGTCACACTCTGGCGTTGGTCTGGTCCTGCTCCTTAAACGTCCTGTCAGTCATTCATGCAGACTCAATCAAACAGACGGGGACATTTATGAATTTTAACCCTCAGCAAGTCATTTTCCTCTAGTTTAAGTCCACCTGCATTCATTTTTATGGATGCAGCCTCACGTGGTCAAAGGGCCACGTGCTGGAGCTACCTCTTATCTTGGTGACCTTTGGCTGCTCCTGATTGGACACTTCCATGAAGAAAGCAAAAGAAGAGAAATCGGGCCCTTCTGATTGGTCAGTCGACTGCCAGGAAGTTGTTACTTTCTCTGCGGGTCAAAAGTGAGTTCTAATAATATTGGGTCATTTAATATGAACTCAACCAAAGTCCAGATATCACCCAAGGTGACCGACTTAGGTTTAGCTTAAGAATAATCAATCAATCAATCAATCAATCTATATTTGTATAGCGCCAATTCATGACAAGTGTTATCTCAAGACACTTTACAATAGAGCACAAAGCTCTTCATATTATGGATACACATATATGCATAGATACATATATACATATATAAAATACACATATACATATATATACAAATATATACATCCAACACCCAACATGAATCCATATAGCCAATCATGAATCCCTCCATCAT
>JBAMNC010002137.1:0-15415 GCA_037902135.1 Cetoscarus ocellatus
CACAATTACTCCTAATGGTAGCCATAGAAAAAGTGGAATCATAAATGGTGCATTTTAAAGATAGTGATTAGTGATTAGGCTGAAGCTCTCCAGGGAAGTTTAATCTCCACTCAAAGTGGTTAATGTACTTGCTAAATGAACTGCTGCCTCAATAATAGCACCAAGAGCAGTGTGAAGTCGAGATTACTAAACAGTGTGGGCCACGTTTTAAATCACTCACTAAAAACTACAAAACCCCCCGAGACACCGTGGCTTACCACAGCACCAGGTTGTGTGAGAGACAGAGAGCTAATGCACTCAAGGGCGTCGAGGGAGCCGCAGAGTATGGCAGCACAAGTGCTGGAGTCAACAAGCTCAGATGTCCTTTTCCTGGCTAAGAGAGTGAGAGAATAGCAGAACAAGAGCTAGCCAGAGGGAGAGAGAGAGATAGAGATGGAAAGGGGGAGAGAGAGAGAGAAAGAGAGAGAGAGTTTTTGTGCACCAGCAGCCTTCCTGCATCCAACACAGGACACACAAGGTCATTTGAAACAGTCCACACTGCAGCAGAGCACTGGGTCACCCGACTTTCTGAATATATATATATCATATATACACATATATAGATACATATAAATATAGCACCTTATCATTACAAGTGCTCTGATAGCAAGAAAACACAAAGCGCTGCTATCCATCTGAGAAAAACAAGCACTGTTTCTCTGCAGCTTCACCTCCTGTATGCTGGAGTGTGCATTTATTTCTACATTAAAACACAGCTGAATGTCAGCCAACACTTTCCCTCAGCGCTCCTGCTCTAGTGCAATAGCTGTCAGAAAGTGAGAAAGATAGCAGAAGGGGCAGAACTGACCCACAAAGAGACGGATGTAAGCAAGTAGAGTTTTCAGAAATTCCCAACCGCACAGCTACACAAAAGTGTACGGGTTCCCATCCTCCTCAGCTTCACTTCCCTGCATGTGAGAGTGCTAATTTCTGCCTAAACCCCCATGGCCTGCTATTGTTTGCGTCCCACAGCCATCTATAGATTGTCCCTCCGCTCAAGGAGGTCGGCCATTACAGCCAGGGAAAGTGGACTCAAGTGGGAAGTGGCACTTGTGGCTGTGGGTGGTGTCAGACGAGAGGAGAAGGGAACAGCTTGGAGTGAGAAAGAGAGGTACAGAGAGAAAACGAGGGAGAGCACGGGGGTTGCTGGGAAAAGATTGGGGCAGGCTCTCCTTTTAATTTACTAATTAACCATGCAAATGAAATCTTAACAGGCTACTCAGAGGCAGTCCTCGGGGGAGGGAGGGAGGCATTAGTGCTTGATTATACTCTGTCCATGTGGAGAGGCGGAAAGAGAAGCGAAATATGCTGTAGAACAAAGCGATGGGAAACTTGTTGGCCCTCAGCAGCCGAGCAGAACCACGGAAAAGCATGAAAGGAATCAAACATCTCTGTGGGCACGCAAACAAACACACAATCAGATTGTAGTGAATACCATAATGAGGCTGGACGTATACATTGTTCCAATACACTCACACACTGTCGAGATGCATATAGTGTAATCAGGCCTGTGATATTGTTTAATACACCACCGCAACGCCTAACTCTGACATATCTGCGCTGAATATCAACCATCTAAATGTGACAGACAATGTTATTACACATAAAACTAATCAATCCAAACAGCGCTACATTTCTCACTGCGTTCACACTGCTGGCAGAAGTGCCTCGATTGTGAATTTTCCCCTATATGTGAAGCTTTTATAAAAGTGTGAACAGCAATAAATCAGTGTTGTTCTTGTCAACAATGATGACATTATTTTGTTGACACCCCTTTCTTCCAAAATAAGATGACGGATTAAACATGACTCTTTGATGAATAAAAAAAATGCATGACATTCCTGCCTATTCTTTGTCTAATGTGTCCTGTTAAAAAGCTAAAACATATCAGCAATGCTCCTTGTTTGGTCACGCCCACCACCTGGCAGCAAGACCCATTCTTAACAACAACAAGCGTGCTGCTTCCATTACTGAAACCCCACTGTAACGAAGACATGCAGTGCCGATTGTAAAACCATAAAGAAACAGAGGGACAGAAAGAAGAGACTCCACATAAAAATGGCAGAAGGTATTCCAGGAATGGGTCGGGATTTTAAAAAGTTGAGACAAAAAGGTATTATATGTGAGTGTGTCTATTGTAAAACTGAGTTAGCTTAGCATTATAGCATGTTGTCAATGCTGCAGCATCTCAGGTCTGTGCATCAAATGCACCACAGATATAGGGGCATCCTTTCAACCTGTCAACCTTGATTTCAATTTCCACTACTTACTGAAAGAAATTTATTGCTAAATTTTTTTTTTTACTAAAGCTTTTTGAGTTTTCGTCAACTAAAACCAAACTAAAACTATCAGGTGTAGAAATGACTAAAACTAGACTAAAACCAATAAACATTTTCGTCCATAAGACCAAGCTGTGTCTCAAATCACGCACTTCCGTGAGTACACTTCCATGTAGTATGCTACGTACACTCTGTACTTCTTGGCGTAGTGCACAAATTTCGACAAGGTAGTGTTGTCTCAACCAAACACTGCCATTTTGCACTTACCGGAAATGATGACCGCTTCTTTTTCTTTTATTGCCTAACTGGCCAATAAGCAGTGAGTGTTAGCTAGTTAGCAAACAAGCATTAGCATTCACGTTATCGTTTGCGGTACCAAATCATTACAGACTGCTAAATTAATCCAATAAACATACTTACATTCAACAACAGTATAGTGGTGCTTATTGTTATGTAGCCAACATGGCAACCATTGAGGCTGAGTAGTCCATTGCTCCACACCCAATTTTCAGACCATGTTGAGGGCACCATCTGGGCACTCAGTGTACAGTGCATTTTTCCATACGTCTCAGTGTGAATGCACTTATGCACTCAAAATACTAAGTTTAAGTAAAGAAGTGTGTGATTTGAGACACAGCCTAAGACTAAAACTCAAATGAAAATGGCTGCCAAAAACAACATTGCACTGAATCAAATCCTATTAAATCAGATTCCTATGTAGATTGGATATAGGGTCTGGTATTTTGCTTTGTCTAAAAAAGTCTGACAGACCTGTAGAAATCTATGTCTGAGGACAAAATATCTCTCACCTGTTTTTACTGAGAGCTGCACAAGCCTCCCAGCTTTAATGAATTTGGTTTTGTTGGCCTTGTATCTATGATAATCATATCTACATCACAATGTGTGCACCCTGACAGGTATTTAATGAGTAATGTCACCTGCAGAGCTTATCATTCAGCTCCCTGCTGAACTTTTTGAAAATAAGTTTGTCAAAAATCACATTGGCAGAGCTCTGGTGTGCTGGTAATTAAATCTTAGAATTTGAAAGATATTACATCTTCCTTTGAAATCTTTGGTTTTACACCTCAATCCTGTCTGCAGTAATTGTTGGCTGACTGCCAAACAAGTGAGCAAGTGATGATAATTTGTTTAGAAAAAACACAGACTTTGTTGAAACTTTGCTGGACCCAGAGCTGTTTAGGGGAGAGCTTAGAGAAAGAGGAAGCAGAGATCTGACACTGCAGAGAGTGAGGCTGTTGTTATCCTTTGCCCACATGAACAGGCTGACCACCCGGGGGTTACACCTACACATGGGTCTGAACATGGCTGAGTCACCAGCTTTGGCTACTGTTAAGGGAGCAGATGATGCTGGTCCTCTGCTTCTGGCAGATATTAAGTTAATAACCAGAACAATCCTCAATCTGTAAGTTAACAGGTCAGCCATGTTATTCATTTATCTACAGGTTATGATACAATGTGAATGAAGCCACATATTGGCAACAAAGGGACACGTTGACCAAGCATGGTAAGCAATGTAATTGATACATTCTTCAGCAAATCAAGGGACCAGTTTTGATGTTAATATGAACGATGTCTGCACGGTGGTACAGTGGTTAGTGCTCACAGCAAGAAGGTCACAGGTTTGAATCCTGGGGGTGGCTATAGCCTTCCTCCCACAGTCCAAAAACATGTCAGGTTGATCAGTCACTCTAAAGCAGTGGTTCCCAAACTTTTTCTGCCGGGCCCCCCTTTGGAAAATAAAAATTCTCACCCCCCTTCCACCCCTGACTATACACATCAACATGTAAATGTATGACAAACACACCATCAGTCACAAACTGCTATTGTTTTTTATCAACCTTAATGAAACTTCAACCTTATGTAGAAATTATAACAGCCACATAATTTTAAAATTCTGAATGTCTGAGGATGAACAGGTTCCTGTGACTAAAAAATTAGGGAACATCTTTAACATGTATTCTTCAAGCCCTGCAACATGTCAGTGGCTACAGATCTTCACAGATCAATATTGATGTTTACTTTGTGGTCAATGGGGATTTTTGACTTTTACTGCCAAAAACAAGTAAAAACAAAGAGATCATAATGGTAGTATTATATTAGAAATATACATATTTGAAATTTATATTTATATTTACTCGATGATGGTTTCATAATTTTATATTAGTTTTTACCTATTTTTTGGGGCCCCTGTCAGGCAAGGGCCCTTGGAATCGTCCTAACTTTTCCTCCATTTACGGCGCCCCTGTATGAATCATCATATTTTCTTGACTTTGCTTTGGTGTTGTCTGTTGTAGTGTCATTATTGCCCTTACGTTTTCCTGGAGGTCCACTGACGTTTGCCATTGTTTGCTAGCAGTGCAGCACAAAGTGCATTGTTTTTTTTTTTAGCCTTGTCTGGTTGTCTGTCTCTATAAGTCAGTGCTGCAACTGACAGGCGACCAGTCCAGGGTGTCCTACATTTTGCCAATGACAGCTGGGATTGGATCCAGCCCCCTGCGACCCCCAACAGGACTAAGCGGTTAAGAAGATGAATGAATGAATGAATGAATGAACTTGCTACACCTGTAGAAACTTGAAACTACTTCAGTAGAGAGTGCAGAGTAATAAATATTTATATTTTATTGACGTGTATAAAGTATAATTTACAGTAGATCACACTTCTCTCCCTTTGCTGTACATAATCAATCACTGTGGCACTTATAAAGCCTATAATATTTTATAAGCTGTAGTTTATGATTTTTGGGCAGGGCTGCAGCAGCACCTCACATAGCCAGCATGCAACACACACCTGGTGTTAAAGACCTGACAGCATGAGCTGAATCAGTTGGCAGGTTGTTCTTTTGTGCATGCTGCTCAGTTCAGGGCTGTGATCAGTTCACACAGAAATCTGACACAAGTAGTGAGAACATTCAAACAAAAGAGATCACATGAAAGCAATTAATGGGAACTAAGAAATGAAACCGCACAGTCTACCTTGAAGACATCCTGCGTGTCATCCATGCAGTACACCCTGATGTTATACTCCAGCGTGGAGCAGTATGCGTCAGAGAAAAGCACCAGCCTCAGGCGCTTGGCAGCACCCATGTGCAGGGACTCTCCTACCAGGGCAAGGGTGCCCAGCTGCTCTGTGAAGAGCCGACACGTCTCTGCCTCAAGCTGGCAGTAATAGGGCTCTGACACCAGCTCCTCCCCCATCAGCAGGACGTCCTGTAAGAGACAGAAGAGGGGGAAAGGAAAAAAATAAGGTGTGAATAGAAGGTCAAACATCCAATTTATGTAGGAGGGAAGGTAATGTGCTGGGTCCTGGTACCTGATGCCTGTGTATGTGCGTGGGTGTGTTGTGGGAAAGGAGTTTGGCTCAGTAGCAAGGCCTGAAACTCTGTCCCTCCTGCAGGGCAACAAAGTGCCACTTGAGCTAAAGGTCTTTCAGGTAATGTGACATAAATATCTGGCAAACATTTCTGATCTGAACAAAAGAAAATACTTTGTTCTTGCCTTAAGTTTCCTTTCACCGCAGAACACTACCCCATACTGACATTTCCTCATACAAAGACACACATCCTATAGAAGACCATCAATTTACTTAATAATGCATGAATGAGGTACTCAATTGACATGAAAGGCGACTCGAATAGATTCCTGGTAAGAACAGATGGTTCTGGTGAAAGAAAAGACTGTGGAGGTGGAGGTAAATATTGAATTATTGGAATTTTAAAAATTTCCTTCAGTCCTTGTGTTAGGAAGGTGAAAATAATGTGCATATTTGTCTGCAAAAAGACACGGTTGCCTGCTGATAAGAGGAGTTAAAAAAAAGGAAAAAGACTTCACAAGTATTAATTGCTACTTTAATTAGCAGAGGATAAAAAGTGCAGATTTAAGCTTGATTTGTTCTTGCAAAGTTGAAGTGCTGTGTCCACAACAACAGCATCTCTAATAAAGATGACATACACGCCAACACATCCCATCGCTGTCACAGTACGGGATAGTTTTATGGGATAATTTCACTGCTCTCGCGGCTAATTTGATGGGGACAAATTGGACCCAAGGTGACAACATTTTCTCTAAAATCCCATCATGCCAGTTGACTGACTCTCCTCATTAGCCAATCAAGCTGAAGAGAGCTTTCTGCCTGCCAAATGTCCAGCGAGCCCCTGTAGGATCGATTCAACCAGACACCATCTACATCAATAGAATTAGTATTGACACAATTCATTTGCTATGCAACCACAATGGAGTCTCACTTTTTCATCATCTTAATATTTCTCTGAAGATGAGCAGAGAGTGAGGTGGCTCAATTACGCTGCTGAGCGCTCACTTTACGTGCCATTCATTTCTCTTATTTCCTCTGCCGTTTTCATTCTCTTTTTATGTCTTCTCTCAGCCATATTTCCAATCTCTGTCTCCTCCTTATGGGCTCTCTGCATCCACATTATCTGCCTGTCCACCCTTCTTTTTTTCCCCTCCTTTCTTTCATTTTTCTCTCTGTGGTCGCCTTCCACTCTCATCCTCTTGTCCACCTGGCACTTTTTCTCTTTCTGGTGTCCACGCACTCAGGCCGTTGGGCTATATTTGGTTCGGATGATGATTAAAAGCGCTGGTCTAACCTCTGCCTCAGACAGGCCAATCCATCCCACAGACACCCCACCGCCGCCACACACGGGGAGGCTGAATAATTTATGCACAATATCGAACATGAAAGAAGACCTACTAACACTCCAAAGCCCACCAGCACCCTTTCCAATCTCTCTGGATTGTTGAGATGGCTACACAGCCTCTAACCGTGCTTGTTTGCGTAGGTGTGTGTCAGTATGTGTGTATTTGTGGACACCAAACCATCTTCCAAACTCTAACCTGTTTGAGTCTGGCAGTTCTGGTTACATTCGAATTTCACGGACAGAAATAAGGGGAGGGAGATGTATAATTGGAGGCAGCGGTCAAAAATGGTCAAGGAGCACTCAGACGAGTACTTTGAGGATCAGTAATTTGCTTAGAGAATTTCTGTTTTGAGACGCATGTTGCCTAGCAACTCTTAGGCTGGAGAGAGCGGCTGCTTCTAGGCTTTTGTTCCAAACCAACGAGAAAACACCTGATGGTCAATATAATTTAAACCCTATGGAGTGGAGGACTGCTGGGCCAGAACTACCTCCCCCTGAACTGCATTGAGTGCTTTCCAAGTCAGTGCTGTTTGTACTTTTTCTAAGAAAGCTCTGTGAGTTCAGTAAGACTTCAGAAATTCAATGGCCTGAAACTTTAAGAGGAACTCCACATGATAAGAAATATTGACCTGACTGGACTGACATTTTCATCTATTAGAAAACTGGATACAGTATGATAATATTGATGGACACTGTTAAGAATAAAAAATAAAAAATGAAAATAAATGCTCTGATAAGCTGCCGTGGTTGTTTACAACACAATGAAGCCAGCAGGGTTACAGTGAAGGAAACATCACATAGTTGCCCTCAGTCAAACCTGTTTGTGGACCTGTTTCAATTGAAAAGCTGTGGAGACTGTAAAGTGCATATGAAAAAAAATAAATAAATAAAAAAAACACACTGAGCTGTCACATTTAAATTGTCTTGTATAATTCAGAATAGGGCTGTCTCGGTATACAGGTGTTGATGTTAAAATCCCAAACTTTCATACCGTGTAAAATGTTGATATGAACAATTTGTTTTCTCCATCTACTCCTGTTTTCTTCCGCTCTGCTTTGTCTCCCTACTGTAGCAGCCCAACAACCCCTCCCCCTTCCTCTTCACACAAACACTGACCCTCTGCAGCAGGGTCACAGCACCCGGTGCAACACCTAGCTAACATGGCTAACCATTAATCCGCATTACGAGTGTTAGTAGGCTGATAATGACAGCGAGGCACTTATCCTCACCTTAAAAAAGTTAACTGTGGGAATGTTTTGGGTTACAACAAGTGGAAGCGGGAAGGTTTGACGACACGCCAGCTAAAGGGGGGGATACCTCGAACCTGTACTCTGACCTTCGTGTTCATCACCTCAAAGATTTTGCCACAGCAGAGAGAATGTGTTTAACAGTTTACGTCAATGCTACTGTCAGGTCTTAATTGTATTTTTTCAAAGTTAATTTGTGATGTCATTGGAGTTTTTAGTGTTTTCTCTCCTCTTGTAATTTGTTAGGCAGCATCACAAAAGTGAAAGAGTCCCCCTCCTGGTCAGCTTACATTGTTTCAGTACTATCTAATTGATTGTCCCATTATCTTGTTTTTGTTTTTTATTCAAATATCTTGATAATATAGTTATTGTCAAGTTTTTGTCCCACGATAATCGTAAAGTGAAGCTCTGATATTGTGACAGCCCTAATTCAGAACATAACCCACAACTAAGACAGCCATAGCTGAGCTCAGACACGATTTACCAGGAGAAACATCTTTACTGCTTTCTATAAGTCTGTCAATAAATTGCTTCAAAACTATAGATAGACTGGTGGGCCAATGATTGTTGCTGTTACCTGGCATTTAAACATATATCCATGTCAGCCTGTTTTAAAAATCCAACAGCCGATAAGAGATGGATTTAAAATTGGGTTATTTTGGCTTGGATGCAACCAGTTCTCCTGATGTCCCAGCCACAGCACCACCTGATAGGTTACACACCCAGCCACATTTGTTTGTTTGAGTTTAATTAACATATGCTTAAAGGCATTTTAACAAAGTTAAGTGTTGGAGTTTGTATTATTTTGATGTCAGTATTTTTACTTTTGCTGCAAATGAATATTGGCTCCAAATATCGCCTCCTTGACAACTAATAAACAGTATTGGTATTGGCCCTGACAAAATCATGTCAGTCTATCTTTATTCAAATCACAAACTTTATGCAATGCTATATCTGCTGTTACTAACACAAATAGTCAGATGGAGGAGTAAACAATGTGTATGTGTTAGCATCACAGTATCAGCATCCTGTTTCAGTGTATGCAAAAAAGTTGGAAAAGGTGGTCACAATTGGCAGCATCCACACCCTGGTAAGGCGGCAGAAGTGTACACAAAAACAGTTTGCCAGCCGTCATTAAACAAAAAACTAAGAAGCAGACGACAAAACAAAACAAAATGAAGAGTTAAAGTGACTACAGCAAGTTCAGATCATGCACAAGAGTTGCTTTATTACAATCCACTGCGTGGGAGATTTTTTGCATTTCCAGCAGATTAAAGCAGTGAGAGAGTGTGAGTGTTGAATTGGTCAGCATTGCTTGAAACACGTCAAATTGCCAGTACGGGTAAGACGTCAACACTGAAATACCAGAGTAAGGCAAAGGAAAACTCTCATGTTGCCTTTGTATAATTTTGGGGCTTCTGGGATATGTAGTCTGGCCATAAGAAGTCAGCTTTTTTTTAAAAAAAAGGTCTTTTTGGTGAAACTAGCCTCTGTTCAACTTCAAATAAATCAAGAATGGAACAAGGTTCAAGCATTCATTTGAGCTGTTCTGTGTTTTCAGAGTCATAGTGCAAAATATTCTGTGGGTCTTGAAAGATAATTCAAAATGGCTAAAACCTCTGGTGCAAGGAATATTCCATTTTATAATATGGCTGGCACCTAATGAGTTAACATGCAGAATTTTTTTTATTCCAGTTCCGGTCTCTAGATCCACAGTCCTCATAGAGTCTTCAGATCCAGCTTCTCTAGATTTTACCACCAGTGTCTAGACCCTATAAGGGGATAATTGTAATTCTTTACACTGTCCCCCACATACATTCATAATGCTTTCCTTGATGGGGTCTAACCGCCAAAACCAGTGTTAATTTTAGTCATTTTTAGTCTTTTGTCAAATGCTCTTCTTAGTTTTTTTTTTTAATCATATTTAATCACATTCATCCTATTTTTGTTCTGTCATATTTTAGTTGACAACAAGTCTAAGCATTTAGTCACAGTAAACCATAACTAATTTAGTCTAGTTCTGGTTGACTAAAAGTAAGACATTTTAGTCTATTGTAGTTTAGTCAATGAAAACTGCTGACATTTTCAATTAAATTTACACACTGCCTGTGTCACATGACCTTCTTATGTCCTTTCCTATCTTGTTTAGTAAAATAGTTAATTTAGGAACACATTTTCTCATAGTTTAAGTTGACTAAATTAACACTGGCCAAAACTGCATCTTACATTTTATCATTAAATCTGTAAATCTAGCTGATATAAAGTCTCTCCTGACTGAAATAAGGCTGGCACACAATGAGTTAACAATGCAGCTTTATGCCAACTATTCCAAAGAAACAGATGTGTAAAATGTTTAGGTCTTTAAATAAGTGTAAAGATTTTTTGTCTTCAACAGTGAATTTAGGTTTGATGGGTCAATAAAGGCCTATTAAGACTTCAAAGTCTTTAAATGCAGCCACATGCTGGAGTCACAGTGCCGTCTCACCTCCCAGGCGCCCTCATAGTTCTGCTTCTTGAGGCGGATGGCCCAGTTGTCGAGGCATGCGTCAGAGCAGTGGTCCATGCTGAGGATAACTGGCCGGCTCAGGACCACTCCAGGAGGACCACAACTCACGACGGGGCTGAGCAGGGTCTGGCAGCCAGCCAGAGGTAACCTACACCGGGGAAAAGAGGAGTTAGAAAAAGAAAATTAATCCAGATGAAGTGCTTCTTTGCACGAAGTTAGCATTAAGAATTTAGTGGTCTCTTGTAAGTAGAATATGATACTGACATCTCTGCAAATTATCCAGCCGCTACAACAGAGAATAATAAAAGCCTGCTGGACTCTCTGGCGAGCTGGACCAGGCTGTGATGTCTGAGTAATAACGTGACGCTATCACAGCTTTCTGCTATGGCTGTGCCCTCTGAGACTGAATGCAGCATGCCAGATAAACAGTGTTATCCAAACAATTCATTTAAGTTAAATAGTGCACATGGTGGTAAAAAGGATACGTTATTTATTTACATCCCTCCTCCACAGCGCTGGCACTGACTCCTAAGCCTCTCCTAATGGAACAGTAGAGCATCAAAACAAACAGTGTAGTGGCATCCAGGGAAGACTGCCAGTTAGGCAGTGTTAAAGAGACCCACCTTAAATCTTCCTTCCTCTGAACAGTGAGATAAATCTCATAGATCTTTCCTCTGGGGATGGCCTCAGGAGGAATGAGCAGGCTGACTCCTAATGCAAATAACAACAAAGAGAGAGAAAAGAGGGGGTAAGAAGGAGGGGGGACAGGCTCATTTGTTCTCACTGAACAACGCTTTTGTCGTCGCTCAAAAGGAAGCTGGCCCACTCAACCAAACAGTACCGCTGCAAAAACAAAAAACAAATCTGTTGTGAAGGTCAGCGGCAGCCTACGTCAGGTACAGTAGATGCAAATCTCTGCACTGGCAGACGAGGCGCACCCGTCCCAGCGGTCAACAATTAGCTGAGACAAAAGCACACGTTGCATGGCGGTTTAAATGCCCTCCGTCTGCTACTGAGTAGATAATTGAGACCATGAAACAGACTACTTCAGGAAAATTACACTTCCCCAGGAGAGAGTGAATGCACCTTAGAGAATAGAGAGAGCTATTGAGGTAGTTTGAGTGTTGTGCCATTTGTGTTGTGATTGTCAAGCCAAATTCATCTGTTTAAAAATGTAGAACAAACAGAGACTGTGAGACACAATCTTAACGATGTCTGGATTGTAAACTAGATGTCTTCACCACAAAAACATCTGTTTGAATAAGACGAAGGTGTCTGAATGCTCGCTGCCTTGTCTGAACCTATAAACCATGTCTTCTATGTGCTGCTCTGAAATGCTGCTAAATGACAGTATATCTCCTCTCAGTGGATGCATGTGAGCGCTCGCTCTTTTCTTTCCCCCCTCTGTCCCTATGAGAGGCTGGGTGCCAATGTGTGGTATAGTCTACATGGCTTTGAGTTAATCCATGCATAAAATATCTGTGAGAGAGCGGAGGAGAGATGGAGAAAGGAGACAGAAAGAGAGAGGGATGGCATGAAAACACAGGAAGAAAGACTGTTTCTCTCGGTGTACTGGCAGCATCATTGGATAATCTGAGCGGCCTACAGCGAAGCCAGGGAAAACACCGTCCTCCAGGATAATTATATAAACCCTGCACTCTGCTAATGTGAAGAAGGGGGTGGGGGGGGGGGGCACAACATTGAGGTCTAATGATTGTTGGCTTTTTATATGATTCATCAGACTAATCTTCATGTACTAACCCCATTTCTCATATCACAAAACTGACACGCCTGAACATTAAGTACAAATTCAACCAGCTCTGTAATAAGTGAAGGAACTAACTATGTTGAGTTGCTCAGTTTTATCCCACAAAGTCCATGCAGTCTTAAGCCCTTGATCTATTTTAACCTTTATTTTGAGTTCATACAAAACTCAGTTGAGCTCTGTCTTTCTGTGTACTGGGGGAATTTATGCCAAAATGTAACAGAATTTGCACAAATGTGGCTGAAATGCCAATGTACTCTGAACTGAAGCCAAAATTTGCCCTTAATATATGAAAAAAAAGTCTAAAGCAGGGGTTCCCACCAAGGTTATAATAGTTTACTTAACCAAATTTAAAACTATAATTTAAAATACATTGCAGTTAACTCAAACTAATAAAAACTAGAAAAGAAAACAAAAACAATAAGTAAACTAAAACTGTATCTTGTGCTCACAAAACTAACTGAAACTAACTAAAATTATAGACAAAATTTTAGTAGTTATAGTTTTTGACAATATTTATAGACTTTTGGATTTAAATGAATCCAAATTAATACTGTTTTATGTTAAGATATATTTTTTGAAATTTTATACAATTTATGTTTATTTTAAATGTATATCATTTATGTTTTTTTTAATATTAAGTTTTTATTATTTTCTTGTGTTTAAGGCAGCAACAGTACAGTATAAGCATTGACTGAGCAGTGAGCACTTTGTTGGACTTGAAAATAAACAGTATTACAAAATACTGACATTAATGAATCCTGCACCTGACAAATAAGGTATGAAAAAAACTAAAACTAAACTTAAACTAAACTAAAACTAAGCCTTGTCACAAAAATAAAAACTAAATAAAAACTAGAATTCCCACTCTAAAACTAATTAAAACTAAACTGTAATGGGAAAAAAATGTCAAAACTAATTAATACTAAACTATAATGACAAAAACAATGTCAAAACTAACTAAAACTAAACTATAATGACAAATCCAAAACTATTATAACCTTGGTTCCCACACTGATTTACCTTGAAAATGTTCATAAACACATTTTTATTGAGATATTAAATCAGAAAAAGTAACCAATTTGATATTCAAATCAACCTCTTAAAATGAACACTTTCAGTGCCATTGACATATACATGTCAAGTGTTTTTCGGCAGCTGGCGCAAAGGAGTGCTCTTATGCTGCCTTTGAGTAATTTTGGGGCTTCTGGGATACGTAGTTTGGACATAAGAGGCAGTAGATGAAAGTGAAAGTGACACCACAGGATCAGAGCAAGCAGAGTGACAGGTAAGAGAGTGAGCTTTCTAAAAAGAAAAGTGGCCTTTTTGATGAAACAAGCCTCTTTTCAACTTCAGATAAATCAAGAATGGAACAAGAGCAAACAAACAAAAAAAATCCTGATGAAATTGAGAGTTTCCTTTCATTTGAGCTATTCAGTGTTTTCAGAGTCATAGTACAAAATATTTTGTGGGTCTTGAAAGATGACTCAAAATGGCCAAAAACACTGGCACAAGGCACTTTCCATTTTATAATAAGGCTGGCACTCAAAGAGTTAAATCAACAAATTAAGGTACATATAAACATAATGGGAACATTTAGGCAAAATTTTGTACATTTTGGCAAATATTATGTTCATTTTGGCTAAATACAAGTACATTTTAGGAGCACTTCAGCAAAATTGGGGTAAATCGTGGCATATTTTGTCCAATTTGGGTTCCATGTGGGCCCTAGCTACAATCAATTGCTAATTTAATTCTATACAAATTCTTGTTTAACTCTTCAATTAAGGATATATGGGCAAAGAGTGATCAGATAACATGTTAGAATGCAAAGAAACAAACATGAGTGTGCCTTGAGATTGTAGATTGCCCTTTGGTGTGCCTTGACATAGTATGGAAAAACACTCTCCCAAAGAAAATAGCAAAATATGCTAAAATGAGGCCTAAACATGCCAAAAATGTGGCCAAATAAACAAAACAAGCAAGAAATATGTGAAAACATCTCCCACGAGATATCCCTCAGTAAGCCTAGACTGAATTAAAATGTGCCCAAAATATGCTTAAATGTACTTCAATTTGTACGACAGGTAGAGCTGGGCGCAACACTCGATTTACGATTTTAATCGATTTTTCCCTCCCTAAAAGAAACAAAACTCCCAGTGACATAAAAATGAAACAAATCAAGTTTTGCCTTTATGTTGTCTAAATGTTTCCCTCTTAAAGTCAAAGTCTGGGTCATAAAAGGTTGATTATGTAGTATAAACGTAGGCAGGTTTGTCTACATAAACACTAAAAGGCTGAGGTATTTTTACAGTATTAGCATGAAACTCTCTGATCAATATTTAATCTACTTAAATAACAAATACAAGCCTATAAAAGTGCTTGTGCAAACCCTACAAGGCCGACCATCATGAAAATTGTATTTTTTTTCAAAAATTGCAACTACTTACAATTGGACTAAAGCAAGAAAAAAAATCTTGATTTTTAATTTTTTAAATCTTCTGCAGAAAATAATTCGAATTAATCGATTTAATTGATTTTTTTGCCCAGCTCTAACGACAGGGTTTAAGTGGGTTATTAAAGCTTTACCAACCCTGGGGAAAGTAAATCACTTGATGTCTCCTGAAATGTCTAGTGATTGATCAATAAAATTGTATATTTTTGTAACAACCTATTTAACTTAAATCTAAAATCTAGTATGTTTTGGCATATTGTGAGCACATTTTCCCATATGCCAATATAAATTTGCCATATTTGGGGCATTTTTTTGGGAGCAATTTTGGCAAATTTGAGTACATTCTGGCAGATTTGGGGAAATGCCAGTCAATTTGAACACATTTTGGTTTCATCTGGGTATATTTTGGGTACATAGGATTGTCTATGATGAATGTTCATGGTTGCCA
>JBAMNC010002138.1:5000-80000 GCA_037902135.1 Cetoscarus ocellatus
AAAAAAAAAAAAAAAAAAAAAAAAAAAAAAAAAAAAAAAAAAAAAAAAAAAAAAAAAAAAAAAAAAAAAAAAAAAAAAAAAAAAAAAAAAAAAAAAAAAAAAAAAAAAAAAAAAAAAAAAAAAAAAAAAAAAAAAAAAAAAAAAAAAAAAAAAAAAAAAAAAAAAAAAAAAAAAAAAAAAAAAAAAAAAAAAAAAAAAAAAAAAAAAAAAAAAAAAAAAAAAAAAAAAAAAAAAAAAAAAAAAAAAAAAAAAAAAAAAAAAAAAAAAAAAAAAAAAAAAAAAAAAAAAAAAAAAAAAAAAAAAAAAAAAAAAAAAAAAAAAAAAAAAAAAAAAAAAAAAAAAAAAAAAAAAAAAAAAAAAAAAAAAAAAAAAAAAAAAAAAAAAAAAAAAAAAAAAAAAAAAAAAAAAAAAAAAAAAAAAAAAAAAAAAAAAAAAAAAAAAAAAAAAAAAAAGAAAAAAAAAAAAAAAAAAAAAAAAAAAAAAAAAAAAATAAAAAAAAAAAAAAAAAAAAAAAAAAAAAAAAAAAAAAAAAAAAAAACAAAAAAAAAAAAAAAAAAATAAAAAAAAAAAAAAGAAAAAAAAAAAAAAAAATAAAAAAAAAAAAAAAAAAAAAAAAAAAAAAAAAAAAAAAAAAAAAAAAAAAAAAAAAAAAAAAAAAAAAAAAAAAAAAAAAAAAAAAAAAAAAAAAAAAAAAAAAAAAAAAAAAAAAATAAAAAAAAAAAAAAAAAAAAAAAAAAAAAAAAAAAAAAAAAAAAAAAAAAAAAAAAAAAAAAAAAAAAAAAAAAAAAAAAAAAAAAAAAAAAAAAAAAAAAAAAAAAAAAAAAAAAAAAAAAAAAAAAAAAAAAAAAAAAAAAAAAAAAAAAAAAAAAAAAAAAAAAAAAAAAAAAAAAAAAAAAAAAAAAAAAAAAAAAAAAAAAAAAAAAAAAAAAAAAAAAAAAAAAAAAAAAAAAAAAAAAAAAAAAAAAAAAAAAAAAAAAAAAAAAAAAAAAAAAAAAAAAAAAAAAAAAAAAAAAAAAAAAAAAAAAAAAAAAAAAAAAAAAAAAAAAAAAAAAAAAAAAAAAAAAAAAAAAAAAAAAAAAAAAAAAAAAAAAAAAAAAAAAAAAAAAAAAAAAAAAAAAAAAAAAAAAAAAAAAAAAAAAAAAAAAAAAAAAAAAAAAAATAAAAAAAAAAAAAAAAAAAAAAAAAAAAAAAAAAAAAAAAAAAAAAAAAAAAAAAAAAAAAAAAAAAAATAAAAAAAAAAAAAAAAAAAAAAAAAAAAAAAAAAAAAAAAAAAAAAAAAAAAAAAAAAAAAAAAAAAAAAAAAAAAAAAAAAAAAAAAAAAAAAAAAAAAAAAAAAAAAAAAAAAAAAAAAAAAAAAAAAAAAAAAAAAAAAAAAAAAAAAAAAAAAAAAAAAAAAAAAAAAAAAAAAAAAAAAAAAAAAAAAAAAAAAAAAAAAAAAAAAAAAAAAAAAAAAAAAAAAAAAAAAAAAAAAAAAAAAAAAAAAAAAAAAAAAAAAAAAAAAAAAAAAAAAAAAAAAAAAAAAAAAAAAAAAAAAAAATAAAAAAAAAAAAAAAAAAAAAAAAAAAAAAAAAAAAAAAAAAAAAAAAAAAAAAAAAAAAAAAAAAAAAAAAAAAAAAAAAAAAAAAAAAAAAAAAAAAAAAAAAAAAAAAAAAAAAAAAAAAAAAAAAAAAAAAAAAAAAAAAAAAAAAAAAAAAAAAAAAAAAAAAAAAAAAAAAAAAAAAAAAAAAAAAAAAAAAGAAAAAAAAAAAAAATAAAAAAAAAAAAAAAAAAAAAAAAAAAAAAAAAAAAAAAAAAAAAAAAAAAAAAAAAAAAAAAAAAAAAAAAAAAAAAAAAAAAATAAAAAAAAAAAAGAAAAAAAAAAAAAAAAAAAAAAAAAAAAAAAAAAAAAAAAAAAAAAAAAAAAAAAAAAAAAAAAAAAAAAAAAAAAAAAAAAAAAAAAAAAAAAAAAAAAAAAAAAAAAAAAAAAAAAAAAAAAAAAAAAAAAAAAAAAAAAAAAAAAAAAAAAAAAAAAAAAAAAAAAAAAAAAAAAAAAAAAAAAAAAAAAAAAAAAAAAAAAAAAAAAAAAAAAAAAAAAAAAAAAAAAAAAAAAAAAAAAAAAAAAAAAAAAAAAAAAAAAAAAAAAAAAAAAAAAAAAAAAAAAAAAAAAAAAAAAAAAAAAAAAAAAAAAAAAAAAAAAAAAAAAAAAAAAAAAAAAAAAAAAAAAAAAAAAAAAAAAAAAAAAAAAAAAAAAAAAAAAAAAAAAAAAAAAAAAAAAAAAAAAAAAAAAAAAAAAAAAAAAAAAAAAAAAAAATAAAAAAAAAAAAAACAAAAAAAAAAAAAAAAAAAAAAAAAAAAAAAAAAAAAAAAAAAAAAAAAAAAAAAAAAAAAAAAAAAAAAAAAAAAAAAAAAAAAAAAAAAAAAAAAAAAAAAAAAAAAAAAAAAAAAAAAAAAAAAAAAAAAAAAAAAAAAAAAAAAAAAAAAAAAAAAAAAAAAAAAAAAAAAAAATAAAAAAAAAAAAAAAAAAAAAAAAAAAAAAAAAAAAAAAAAAAAAAAAAAAAAAAAAAAAAAAAAAAAAAAAAAAAAAAAAAAAAAAAAAAAAAAAAAAAAAAAAAAAAAAAAAAAAAAAAAAAAAAAAAAAAAAAAAAAAAAAAAAAAAAAAAAAAAAAAAAAAAAAAAAAAAAAAAAAAAAAAAAAAAAAAAAAAAAAAAAAAAAAAAAAAAAAAAAAAAAAAAAAAATAAAAAAAAAAAAAAAAAAAAAAAAAAAAAAAAAAAAAAAAAAAAAAAAAAAAAAAATAAAAAAAAAAAAAAAAAAAAAAAAAAAAAAAAAAAAAAAAAAAAAAAAAAAAAAAAAAAAAAAAATAAAAAAAAAAAAAAAAAAAAAAAAAAAAAAAAAAAAAAAAAAATAAAAAAAAAAAAAAAAAAAAAAAAAAAAAAAAAAAAAATAAAAAAAAAAAAAAAAAAAAAAAAAAAAAAAAAAAAAAAAAAAAAAAAAAAAAAAAAAAAAAAAAAAAAAAAAAAAAAAAAAAAAAAAAAAAAAAAAAAAAAAAAAAAAAAAAAAAAAAAAAAAAAAAAAAAAAAAAAAAAAAAAAAAAAAAAAAAAAAAAAAAAAAAAAAAAAAAAAAAAAAAAAAAAAAAATAAAAAAAAAAAAAAAAAAAAAAAAAAAAAAAAAAAAAAAAAAAAAAAAAAAAAAAAAAAAAAAAAAAAAAAAAAAAAAAAAAAAAAAAAAATAAAAAAAAAAAAAAAAAAAAAAAAAAAAAAAAAAAAAAAAAAAAAAAAAAAAAAAAAAAAAAAAAAAAAAAAAAAAAAAAAAAAAAAAAAAAAAAAAAAAAAAAAAAAAAAAAAAAAAAAAAAAAAAAAAAAAAAAAAAAAAAAAAAAAAAAAAAAAAAAAAAAAAAAAAAAAAAAAAAAAAAAAAAAAAAAAAAAAAAAAAAAAAAAAAAAAAAAAAAAAAAAAAAAAAAAAAAAAAAAAAAAAAAAAAAAAAAAAAAAAAAAAAAAAAAAAAAAAAAAAAAAAAAAAAAAAAAAAAAAAAAAAAAAAAAAAAAAAAAAAAAAAAAAAAAAAAAAAAAAAAAAAAAAAAAAAAAAAAAAAAAAAAAAAAAAAAAAAAAAAAAAAAAAAAAAAAAAAAAAAAAAAAAAAAAAAAAAAAAAAAAAAAAAAAAAAAAAAAAAAAAAAAAAAAAAAAAAAAAAAAAAAAAAAAAAAAAAAAAAAAAAAAAAAAAAAAAAAAAAAAAAAAAAAAAAAAAAAAAAAAAAAAAAAAAAAAAAAAAAAAAAAAAAAAAAAAAAAAAAAAAAAAAAAAAAAAAAAAAAAAAAAAAAAAAAGAAAAAAAAAAAAAAAAAAAAAAAAAAAAAAAAAAAAAAAAAAAAAAAAAAAAAAAAAAAAAAAAAAAAAAAAAAAAAAAAAAAAAAAAAAAAAAAAAAAAAAAAAAAAAAAAAAAAAAAAAAAAAAAAAAAAAAAAAAAAAAAAAAAAAAAAAAAAAAAAAAAAAAAAAAAAAAAAAAAAAAAAAAAAAAAAAAAAAAAAAAAAAAAAAAAAAAAAAAAAAAAAAAAAAAAAAAAAAAAAAAAAAAAAAAAAAAAAAAAAAAAAAAAAAAAAAAAAAAAAAAAAAAAAAAAAAAAAAAAAAAAAAAAAAAAAAAAAAAAAAAAAAAAAAAAAAAAAAAAAAAAAAAATAAAAAAAAAAAAAAAAAAAAAAAAAAAAAAAAAAAAAAAAATAAAAAAAAAAAAAAAAAAAAAAAAAAAAAAAAAAAAAAAAAAAAAAAAAAAAAAAAAAAAAAATAAAAAAAAAAAAAAAAAAAAAAAAAAAAAAAAAAAATAAAAAAAAAAAAAAAAAAAAAAAAAAAAAAAAAAAAAAAAAAAAAAAAAAAAAAAAAAAAAAAAAAAAAAAAAAAAAAAAAAAAAAATAAAAAAAAAAAAAAAAAAAAAAAAAAAAAAAAAAAAAAAAAAAAAAAAAAAAAAAAAAAAAAAAAAAAAAAAAAAAAAAAAAAAAAAAAAAAAAAAAAAAAAAAAAAAAAAAAAAAAAAAAAAAAAAAAAAAAAAAAAAAAAAAAAAAAAAAAAAAAAAAAAAAAAAAAAAAAAAAAAAAAAAAAAAAAAAAAAAAAAAAAAAAAAAAAAAAAAAAAAAAAAAAAAAAAAAAAAAAAAAAAAAAAAAAAAAAAAAAAAAAAAAAAAAAAAAAAAAAAAAAAAAAAAAAAAAAAAAGAAAAAAAAAAAAAAAAAAAAAAAAAAAAAAAAAAAAAAAAAAAAAAAAAAAAATAAAAAAAAAAAAAAGAAAAAAAAAAAAAAAAAAAAAAAAAAAAAAAAAAAAAAAAAAAAAAAAAAAAAAAAAAAAAAAAAAAAAAAAAAAAAAAAAAAAAAAAAAAAAAAAAAAAAAAAAAAAAAAAAAAAAAAAAAAAAAAAAAAAAAAAAAAAAAAAAAAAAAAAAAAAAAAAAAAAAAAAAAAAAAAAAAAAAAAAAAAAAAAAAAAAAAAAAAAAAAAAAAAAAAAAAAAAAAAAAAAAAAAAAAAAAAAAAAAAAAAAAAAAAAAAAAAAAAAAAAAAAAAAAAAAAAAAAAAAAAAAAAAAAAAAAAAAAAAAAAAAAAAAAAAAAAAAAAAAAAAAAAAAAAAAAAAAAAAAAAAAAAAAAAAAAAAAAAAAAAAAAAAAAAAAAAAAAAAAAAAAAAAAAAAAAAAAAAAAAAAAAAAAAAAAAAAAAAAAAAAAAAAAAAAAAAAAAAAAAAAAAAAAAAAAAAAAAAAAAAAAAAAATAAAAAAAAAAAAAAAAAAAAAAAAAAAAAAAAAAAAAAAAAAAAAAAAAAAAAAAAAAAAAAAAAAAAAAAAAAAAAAAAAAAAAAAAAAAAAAAAAAAAAGAAAAAAAAAAAAAAAAAAAAAAAAAAAAAAAAAAAAAAAAAAAAAAAAAAAAAAAAAAAAAAAAAAAAAAAAAAAATAAAAAAAAAAAAAAAAAAAAAAAAAAAAAAAAAAAAAAAAAAAAAAAAAAAAAAAAAAAAAAAAAAAAAAAAAAAAAAAAAAAAAAAAAAAAAAAAAAAAAAAAAAAAAAAAAAAAAAAAAAAAAAAAAAAAAAAAAAAAAAAAAAAAAAAAAAAAAAAAAAAAAAAAAAAAAAAAAAAAAAAAAAAAAAAAAAAAAAAAAAAAAAAAAAAAAAAAAAAAAAAAAAAAAAAAAAAAAAAAAAAAAAAAAAAAAAAAAAAAAAAAAAAAAAAAAAAAAAAAAAAAAAAAAAAAAAAAAAAAAAAAAAAAAAAAAAAAAAAAAAAAAAAAAAAAAAAAAAAAAAAAAAAAAAAAATAAAAAAAAAAAAAAAAAAAAAAAAAAAAAAAAAAAAAAAAAAAAAAAAAAAAAAAAAAAAAAAAAAAAAAAAAAAAAAAAAAATAAAGAAAAAAAAAAAAAAAAAAAAAAAAAAAAAAAAAAAAAAAAAAAAAAAAAAAAAAAAAAAAAAAAAAAAAAAAAAAAAAAAAAAAATAAAAAAAAAAAAAAAAAAAAAAAAAAAAAAAAAAAAAAAAAAAAAAAAAAAAAAAAAAAAAAAAAAAAAAAAAAAAAAAAAAAAAAAAAAAAAAAAAAAAAAAAAAAAAAAAAAAAAAAAAAAAAAAAAAAAAAAAAAAAAAAAAAAAAAAAAAAAAAAAAAAAAAAAAAAAAAAAAAAAAAAAAAAAAAAAAAAAAAAAAAAAAAAAAAAAAAAAAAAAAAAAAAAAAAAAAAAAAAAAAAAAAAAAAAAAAAAAAAAAAAAAAAAAAAAAAAAAAAAAAAAAAAAAAAAAAAAAAAAAAAAAAAAAAAAAAAAAAAAAAAAAAAAAAAAAAAAAAAAAAAAAAAAAAAAAAAAAAAAAAAAAAAAAAAAAAAAAAAAAAAAAAAAAAAAAAAAAAAAAAAAAAAAAAAAAAAAAAAAAAAAAAAAAAAAAAAAAAAAAAAAAAAAAAAAAAAAAAAAAAAAAAAAAAAAAAAAAAAAAAAAAAAAAAAAGAAAAAAAAAAAAATAAAAAAAAAAAAAAAAAAAAAAAAAAAAAAAAAAAAAAAAAAAAAAAAAAAAAAATAAAAAAAAAAAAAAAAAAAAAAAAAAAAAAAAAAAAAAAAAAATAAAAAAAAAAAAAAAAAAAAAAAAAAAAAAAAAAAAAAAAAAAAAAAAAAAAAAAAAAAAAAAAAAAAAAAAAAAAAAAAAAAAAAAAAAAAAAAAAAAAAAAAAAAAAAAAAAAAAAAAAAAAAAAAAAAAAAAAAAAAAAAAAAAAAAAAAAAAAAAAAAAAAAAAAAAAAAAAAAAAAAAAAAAAAAAAAAAAATAAAAAAAAAAAAAAAAAAAAAAAAAAAAAAAAAAAAAAAAAAAAAAAAAAAAAAAAAAAAAAAAAAAAAAAAAAAAAAAAAAAAAAAAAAAAAAGAAAAAAAAAAAAAAAAAAAAAAAAAAAAAAAAAAAAAAAAAAAAAAAAAAAAAAAAAAAAAAAAAAAAAAAAAAAAAAAAAAAAAAAAAAAAAAAAAAAAAAAAAAAAAAAAAAAAAAAAAAAAAAAAAAAAAAAAAAAAAAAAAAAAAAAAAAAAAAAAAAAAAAAAAAAAAAAAAAAAAAAAAAAAAAAAAAAAAAAAAAAAAAAAAAAAAAAAAAAAAAAAAAAAAAAAAAAAAAAAAAAAAAAAAAAAAAAAAAAAAAAAAAAAAATAAAAAAAAAAAAAAAAAAAAAAAAAAAAAAAAAAAAAAAAAAAAAAAAAAAAAAAAAAAAAAAAAAAAAAAAAAAAAAAAAAAAAAAAAAAAAAAAAAAAAAAAAAAAAAAAAAAAAAAAATAAAAAAAAAAAAAAAAAAAAAAAAAAAAAAAAAAAAAAAAAAAAAAAAAAAAAAAAAAAAAAAAAAAAAAAAAAAAAAAAAAAAAAAAAAAAAAAAAAAAAAAAAAAAAAAAAAAAAAAAAAAAAAAAAAAAAAAAAAAAAAAAAAAAAAAAAAAAAAAGAAAAAAAAAAAAAAAAAAAAAAAAAAAAAAAAAAAAAAAAAAAAAAAAAAAAAAAAAAAAAAAAAAAAAAAAAAAAAAAAAAAAAAAAAAAAAAAAAAAAAAAAAAAAAAAAAAAAAAAAAAAAAAAAAAAAAAAAAAAAAAAAAAAAAAAAAAAAAAAAAAAAAAAAAAAAAAAAAAAAAAAAAAAAAAAAAAAAAAAAAAAAAAAAAAAAAAAAAAAAAAAAAAAAAAAAAAAAAAAAAAAAAAAAAAAAAAAAAAAAAAAAAAAAAAAAAAAAAAAAAAAAAAAAAAAAAAAAAAAAAAAAAAAAAAAAAAAAAAAAAAAAAAAAAAAAAAAAAAAAAAAAAAAAAAAAAAAAAAATAAAAAAAAAAAAAAAAAAAAAAAAAAAAAAAAAAAAAAAAAAAAAAAAAAAAAAAAAAAAAAAAAAAAAAAAAAAAATAAAAAAAAAAAAAAAAAAAAAAAAAAAAAAAAAAAAAAAAAAAAAAAAAAAAAAAAAAAAAAAAAAAAAAAAAAAAAAAAAAAAAAAAAAAAAAAAAAAAAAAAAAAAAAAAAAAAAAAAAAAAAAAAAAAAAAAAAAAAAAAAAAAAAAAAAAAAAAAAAAAAAAAAAAAAAAAAAAAAAAAAAAAAAAAAAAAAAAAAAAAAAAAAAAAAAAAAAAAAAAAAAAAAAAAAAAAAAAAAAAAAAAAAAAAAAAAAAAAAAAAAAAAAAAAAAAAAAAAAAAAAAAAAAAAAAAAAAAAAAAAAAAAAAAAAAAAAAAAAAAAAAAAAAAAAAAAAAAAAAAAAAAAAAAAAAAAAAAAAAAAAAAAAAAAAAAAAAAAAAAAAAAAAAAAAAAAAAAAAAAAAAAAAAAAAAAAAAAAAAAAAAAAAAAAAAAAAAAAAAAAAAAAAAAAAAAAAAAAAAAAAAAAAAAAAAAAAAAAAAAAAAAAAAAATTAAAAAAAAAAAAAAAAAAAAAAAAAAAAAAAAAAAAAAAAAAAAAAAAAAAAAAAAAAAAAAAAAAAAAAAAAAAAAAAAAAAAAAAAAAAAAAAAAAAAAAAAAAAAAAAAAAAAAAAAAAAAAAAAAAAAAAAAAAAAAAAAAAAAAAAAAAAAAAAAAAAAAAAAAAAAAAAAAAAAAAAAAAAAAAAATAAAAAAAAAAAAAAAAAAAAAAAAAAAAAAAAAAAAAAAAAAAAAAAAAAAAAAAAAAAAAAAAAAAAAAAAAAAAAAAAAAAAAAAAAAAAAAAAAAAAAAAAAAAAAAAAAAAAAAAAAAAAAAAAAAAAAAAAAAAAAAAAAAAAAAAAAAAAAAAAAAAAAAAAAAAAAAAAAAAAAAAAAAAAAAAAAAAAAAAAAAAAAAAAAAAAAAAAAAAAAAAAAAAAAAAAAAAAAAAAAAAAAAAAAAAAAAAAAAAAAAAAAAAAAAAAAAAAAAAAAAAAAAAAAAAAAAAAAAAAAAAAAAAAAAAAAAAAAAAAAAAAAAAAAAAAAAAAAAAAAAAAAAAAAAAAAAAAAAAAAAAAAAAAAAAAAAAAAAAAAAAAAAAAAAAAAAAAAAAAAAAAAAAAAAAAAAAAAAAAAAAAAAAAAAAAAAAAAAAAAAAAAAAAAAAAAAAAAAAAAAAAATAAAAAAAAAAAAAAAAAAAAAAAAAAAAAAAAAAAAAAAAAAAAAAAAAAAAAAAAAAAAAAAAAAAAAAAAAAAAAAAAAAAAAAAAAAAAAAAAAAAAAAAAAAAAAAAAAAAAAAAAAAAAAAAAAAAAAATAAAAAAAAAAAAAAAAAAAAAAAAAAAAAAAAAAAAAAAAAAAAAAAAAAAAAAAAAAAAAAAAAAAAAAAAAAAAAAAAAAAAAAAAAAAAAAAAAAAAAAAAAAAAAAAAAAAAAAAAAAAAAAAAAAAAAAAAAAAAAAAAAAAAAAAAAAAAAAAAAAAAAAAAAAAAAAAAAAAAAAAAAAAAAAAAAAAAAAAAAAAAAAAAAAAAAAAAAAAAAAAAAAAAAAAAAAAAAAAAAAAAAAAAAAAAAAAAAAAAAAAAAAAAAAAAAAAAAAAAAAAAAAAAAAAAAAAAAAAAAAAAAAAAAAAAAAAAAAAAAAAAAAAAAAAAAAAAAAAAAAAAAAAAAAAAAAAAAAAAAAAAAAAAAAAAAAAAAAAAAAAAAAAAAAAAAAAAAAAAAAAAAAAAAAAAAAAAAAAAAAAAAAAAAAAAAAAAAAAAAAAAAAAAAAAAAAAAAAAAAAAAAAAAAAAAAAAAAAAAAAAAAAAAAAAAAAAAAAAAAAAAAAAAAAAAAAAAAAAAAAAAAAAAAAAAAAAAAAAAAAAAAAAAAAAAAAAAAAAAAAAAAAAAAAAAAAAAAAAAAAAAAAAAAAAAAAAAAAAAAAAAAAAAAAAAAAAAAAAAAAAAAAAAAAAAAAAAAAAAAAAAAAAAAAAAAAAAAAAAAAAAAAAAAAAAAAAAAAAAAAAAAAAAAAAAAAAAAAAAAAAAAAAAAAAAAAAAAAAAAAAAAAAAAAAAAAAAAAAAAAAAAAAAAAAAAAAAAAAAAAAAAAAAAAAAAAAAAAAAAAAAAAAAAAAAAAAAAAAAAAAAAAAAAAAAAAAAAAAAAAAAAAAAAAAAAAAAAAAAAAAAAAAAAAAAAAAAAAAAAAAAAAAAAAAAAAAAAAAAAAAAAAAAAAAAAAAAAAAAAAAAAAAAAAAAAAAAAAAAAAAAAAAAAAAAAAAAAAAAAAAAAAAAAAAAAAAAAAAAAAAAAAAAAAAAAAAAAAAAAAAAAAAAAAAAAAAAAAAAAAAAAAAAAAAAAAAAAAAAAAAAAAAAAAAAAAAAAAAAAAAAAAAAAAAAAAAAAAAAAAAAAAAAAAAAAAAAAAAAAAAAAAAAAAAAAAAAAAAAAAAAAAAAAAAAAAAAAAAAAAAAAAAAAAAAAAAAAAAAAAAAAAAAAAAAAAAAAAAAAAAAAAAAAAAAAAAAAAAAAAAAAAAAAAAAAAAAAAAAAAAAAAAAAAAAAAAAAAAAAAAAAAAAAAAAAAAAAAAAAAAAAAAAAAAAAAAAAAAAAAAAAAAAAAAAAAAAAAAAAAAAAAAAAAAAAAAAAAAAAAAAAAAAAAAAAAAAAAAAAAAAAAAAAAAAAAAAAAAAAAAAAAAAAAAAAAAAAAAAAAAAAAAAAAAAAAAAAAAAAAAAAAAAAAAAAAAAAAAAAAAAAAAAAAAAAAAAAAAAAAAAAAAAAACAAAAAAAAAAAAAAAAAAAAAAAAAAAAAAAAAAAAAAAAAAAAAAAAAAAAAAAAAAAAAAAAAAAAAAAAAAAAAAAAAAAAATAAAAAAAAAAAAAAAAAAAAAAAAAAAAAAAAAAAAAAAAAAAAAAAAAAAAAAAAAAAAAAAAAAAAAAAAAAAAAAAAAAAAAAAAAAAAAAAAAAAAAAAAAAAAAAAAAAAAAAAAAAAAAAAAAAAAAAAAAAAAAAAAAAAAAAAAAAAAAAAAAAAAAAAAAAAAAAAAAAAAAAAAAAAAAAAAAAAAAAAAAAAAAAAAAAAAAAAAAAAAAAAAAAAAAAAAAAAAACAAATAAAAAAAAAAAAAAAAAAAAAAAAAAAAAAAAAAAAAAAAAAAAAAAAAAAAAAAAAAAAAAAAAAAAAAAAAAAAAAAAAAAAAAAAAAAAAAAAAAAAAAAAAAAAAAAAAAAAAAAAAAAAAAAAAAAAAAAAAAAAAAAAAAAAAAAAAAAAAAAAAAAAAAAAAAAAAAAAAAAAAAAAAAAAAAAAAAAAAAAAAAAAAAAAAAAAAAAAAAAAAAAAAAAAAAAAAAAAAAAAAAAAAAAAAAAAAAAAAAAAAAAAAAAAAAAAAAAAAAAAAAAAAAAATAAAAAAAAAGAAAAAAAAAAAAAAAAAAAAAAAAAAAAAAAAAAAAAAAAAAAAAAAAAAAAAAAAAAAAAAAAAAAAAAAAAAAAAAAAAAAAAAAAAAAAAAAAAAAAAAAAAAAAAAAAAAAAAAAAAAAAAAAAAAAAAAAAAAAAAAAAAAAAAAAAAAAAAAAAAAAAAAAAAAAAAAAAAAAAAAAAAAAAAAAAAAAAAAAAAAAAAAAAAAAAAAAAAAAAAAAAAAAAAAAAAAAAAAAAAAAAAAAAAAAAAAAAAAAAAAAAAAAAAAAAAAAAAAAAAAAAAAAAAAAAAAAAAAAAAAAAAAAAAAAAAAAAAAAAAAAAAAAAAAAAAAAAAAAAAAAAAAAAAAAAAAAAAAAAAAAAAAAAAAAAAAAAAAAAAAAAAAAAAAAAAAAAAAAAAAAAAAAAAAAAAAAAAAAAAAAAAAAAAAAAAAAAAAAAAAAAAAAAAAAAAAAAAAAAAAAAAAAAAAAAAAAAAAAAAAAAAAAAAAAAAAAAAAAAAAAAAAAAAAAAAAAAAAAAAAAAAAAAAAAAAAAAAAAAAAAAAAAAAAAAAAAAAAAAAAAAAAAAAAAAAAAAAAAAAAAAAAAAAAAAAAAAAAAAAAAAAAAAAAAAAAAAAAAAAAAAAAAAAAAAAAAAAAAAAAAAAAAAAAAAAAAAAAAAAAAAAAAAAAAAAAAAAAAAAAAAAAAAAAAAAAAAAAAAAAAAAAAAAAAAAAAAAAAAAAAAAAAAAAAAAAAAAAAAAAAAAAAAAAAAAAAAAAAAAAAAAAAAAAAAAAAAAAAAAAAAAAAAAAAAAAAAAAAAAAAAAAAAAAAAAAAAAAAAAAAAAAAAAAAAAAAAAAAAAAAAAAAAAAAAAAAAAAAAAAAAAAAAAAAAAAAAAAAAAAAAAAAAAAAAAAAAAAAAAAAAAAAAAAAAAAAAAAAAAAAAAAAAAAAAAAAAAAAAAAAAAAAAAAAAAAAAAAAAAAAAAAAAAAAAAAAAAAAAAAAAAAAAAAAAAAAAAAAAAAAAAAAAAAAAAAAAAAAAAAAAAAAAAAAAAAAAAAAAAAAAAAAAAAAAAAAAAAAAAAAAAAAAAAAAAAAAAAAAAAAAAAAAAAAATAAAAAAAAAAAAAAAAAAAAAAAAAAAAAAAAAAAAAAAAAAAAAAAAAAAAAAAAAAAAAAAAAAAAAAAAAAAAAAAAAAAAAAAAAAAAAAAAAAAAAAAAAAAAAAAAAAAAAAAAAAAAAAAAAAAAAAAAAAAAAAAAAAAAAAAAAAAAAAAAAAAAAAAAAAAAAAAAAAAAAAAAAAAAAAAAAAAAAAAAAAAAAAAAAAAAAAAAAAAAAAAAAAAAAAAAAAAAAAAAAAAAAAAAAAAAAAAAAAAAAAAAAAAAAAAAAAAAAAAAAAAAAAAAAAAAAAAAAAAAAAAAAAAAAAAAAAAAAAAAAAAAAAAAAAAAAAAAAAAAAAAAAAAAAAAAAAAAAAAAAAAAATAAAAAAAAAAAAAAAAAAAAAAAAAAAAAAAAAAAAAAAAAAAAAAAAAAAAAAAAAAAAAAAAAAAAAAAAAAAAAAAAAAAAAAAAAAAAAAAAAAAAAAAAAAAAAAAAAAAAAAAAAAAAAAAAAAAAAAAAAAAAAAAAAAAAAAAAAAAAAAAAAAAAAAAAAAAAAAAAAAAAAAAAAAAAAAAAAAAAAAAAAAAAAAAAAAAAAAAAAAAAAAAAAAAAAAAAAAAAAAAAAAAAAAAAAAAAAAAAAAAAAAAAAAAAAAAAAAAAAAAAAAAAAAAAAAAAAAAAAAAAAAAAAAAAAAAAAAAAAAAAAAAAAAAAAAAAAAAAAAAAAAAAAAAAAAAAAAAAAAAAAAAAAAAAAAAAAAAAAAAAAAAAAAAAAAAAAAAAAAAAAAAAAAAAAAAAAAAAAAAAAAAAAAAAAAAAAAAAAAAAAAAAAAAAAAAAAAAAAAAAAAAAAAAAAAAAAAAAAAAAAAAAAAAAAAAAAAAAAAAAAAAAAAAAAAAAAAAAAAAAAAAAAAAAAAAAAAAAAAAAAAAAAAAAAAAAAAAAAAAAAAAAAAAAAAAAAAAAAAAAAAAAAAAAAAAAAAAAAAAAAAAAAAAAAAAAAAAAAAAAAAAAAAAAAAAAAAAAAAAAAAAAAAAAAAAAAAAAAAAAAAAAAAAAAAAAAAAAAAAAAAAAAAAAAAAAAAAAAAAAAAAAAAAAAAAAAAAAAAAAAAAAAAAAAAAAAAAAAAAAAAAAAAAAAAAAAAAAAAAAAAAAAAAAAAAAAAAAAAAAAAAAAAAAAAAAAAAAAAAAAAAAAAAAAAAAAAAAAAAAAAAAAAAAAAAAAAAAAAAAAAAAAAAAAAAAAAAAAAAAAAAAAAAAAAAAAAAAAAAAAAAAAAAAAAAAAAAAAAAAAAAAAAAAAAAAAAAAAAAAAAAAAAAAAAAAAAAAAAAAAAAAAAAAAAAAAAAAAAAAAAAAAAAAAAAAAAAAAAAAAAAAAAAAAAAAAAAAAAAAAAAAAAAAAAAAAAAAAAAAAAAAAAAAAAAAAAAAAAAAAAAAAAAAAAAAAAAAAAAAAAAAAAAAAAAAAAAAAAAAAAAAAAAAAAAAAAAAAAAAAAAAAAAAAAAAAAAAAAAAAAAAAAAAAAAAAAAAAAAAAAAAAAAAAAAAAAAAAAAAAAAAAAAAAAAAAAAAAAAAAAAAAAAAAAAAAAAAAAAAAAAAAAAAAAAAAAAAAAAAAAAAAAAAAAAAAAAAAAAAAAAAAAAAAAAAATAAAAAAAAAAAAAAAAAAAAAAAAAAAAAAAAAAAAAAAAAAAAAAAAAAAAAAAAAAAAAAAAAAAAAAAAAAAAAAAAAAAAAAAAAAAAAAAAAAAAAAAAAAAAAAAAAAAAAAAAAAAAAAAAAAAAAAAAAAAAAAAAAAAAAAAAAAAAAAAAAAAAAAAAAAAAAAAAAAAAAAAAAAAAAAAAAAAAAAAAAAAAAAAAAAAAAAAAAAAAAAAAAAAAAAAAAAAAAAAAAAAAAAAAAAAAAAAAAAAAAAAAAAAAAAAAAAAAAAAAAAAAAAAAAAAAAAAAAAAAAAAAAAAAAAAAAAAAAAAAAAAAAAAAAAAAAAAAAAAAAAAAAAAAAAAAAAAAAAAAAAAAAAAAAAAAAAAAAAAAAAAAAAAAAAAAAAAAAAAAAAAAAAAAAAAAAAAAAAAAAAAAAAAAAAAAAAAAAAAAAAAAAAAAAAAAAAAAAAAAAAAAAAAAAAAAAAAAAAAAAAAAAAAAAAAAAAAAAAAAAAAAAAAAAAAAAAAAAAAAAAAAAAAAAAAAAAAAAAAAAAAAAAAAAAAAAAAAAAAAAAAAAAAAAAAAAAAAAAAAAAAAAAAAAAAAAAAAAAAAAAAAAAAAAAAAAAAAAAAAAAAAAAAAAAAAAAAAAAAAAAAAAAAAAAATAAAAAAAAAAAAAAAAAAAAAAAAAAAAAAAAAAAAAAAAAAAAAAAAAAAAAAAAAAAAAAAAAAAAAAAAAAAAAAAAAAAAAAAAAAAAAAAAAAAAAAAAAAAAAAAAAAAAAAAAAAAAAAAAAAAAAAAAAAAAAAAAAAAAAAAAAAAAAAAAAAAAAAAAAAAAAAAAAAAAAAAAAAAAAAAAAAAAAAAAAAAAAAAAAAAAAAAAAAAAAAAAAAAAAAAAAAAAAAAAAAAAAAAAAAAAAAAAAAAAAAAAAAAAAAAAAAAAAAAAAAAAAAAAAAAAAAAAAAAAAAAAAAAAAAAAAAAAAAAAAAAAAAAAAAAAAAAAAAAAAAAAAAAAAAAAAAAAAAAAAAAAAAAAAAAAAAAAAAAAAAAAAAAAAAAAAAAAAAAAAAAAAAAAAAAAAAAAAAAAAAAAAAAAAAAAAAAAAAAAAAAAAAAAAAAAAAAAAAAAAAAAAAAAAAAAAAAAAAAAAAAAAAAAAAAATAAAAAAAAAAAAAAAAAAAAAAAAAAAAAAAAAAAAAAAAAAAAAAAAAAAAAAAAAAAAAAAAAAAAAAAAAAAAAAAAAAAAAAAAAAAAAAAAAAAAAAAAAAAAAAAAAAAAAAAAAAAAAAAAAAAAAAAAAAAAAAAAAAAAAAAAAAAAAAAAAAAAAAAAAAAAAAAAAAAAAAAAAAAAAAAAAAAAAAAAAAAAAAAAAAAAAAAAAAAAAAAAAAAAAAAAAAAAAAAAAAAAAAAAAAAAAAAAAAAAAAAAAAAAAAAAAAAAAAAAAAAAAAAAAAAAAAAAAAAAAAAAAAAAAAAAAAAAAAAAAAAAAAAAAAAAAAAAAAAAAAAAAAAAAAAAAAAAAAAAAAAAAAAAAAAAAAAAAAAAAAAAAAAAAAAAAAAAAAAAAAAAAAAAAAAAAAAAAAAAAAAAAAAAAAAAAAAAAAAAAAAAAAAAAAAAAAAAAAAAAAAAAAAAAAAAAAAAAAAAAAAAAAAAAAAAAAAAAAAAAAAAAAAAAAAAAAAAAAAAAAAAAAAAAAAAAAAAAAAAAAAAAAAAAAAAAAAAAAAAAAAAAAAAAAAAAAAAAAAAAAAAAAAAAAAAAAAAAAAAAAAAAAAAAAAAAAAAAAAAAAAAAAAAAAAAAAAAAAAAAAAAAAAAAAAAAAAAAAAAAAAAAAAAAAAAAAAAAAAAAAAAAAAAAAAAAAAAAAAAAAAAAAAAAAAAAAAAAAAAAAAAAAAAAAAAAAAAAAAAAAAAAAAAAAAAAAAAAAAAAAAAAAAAAAAAAAAAAAAAAAAAAAAAAAAAAAAAAAAAAAAAAAAAAAAAAAAAAAAAAAAAAAAAAAAAAAAAAAAAAAAAAAAAAAAAAAAAAAAAAAAAAAAAAAAAAAAAAAAAAAAAAAAAAAAAAAAAAAAAAAAAAAAAAAAAAAAAAAAAAAAAAAAAAAAAAAAAAAAAAAAAAAAAAAAAAAAAAAAAAAAAAAAAAAAAAAAAAAAAAAAAAAAAAAAAAAAAAAAAAAAAAAAAAAAAAAAAAAAAAAAAAAAAAAAAAAAAAAAAAAAAAAAAAAAAAAAAAAAAAAAAAAAAAAAAAAAAAAAAAAAAAAAAAAAAAAAAAAAAAAAAAAAAAAAAAAAAAAAAAAAAAAAAAAAAAAAAAAAAAAAAAAAAAAAAAAAAAAAAAAAAAAAAAAAAAAAAAAAAAAAAAAAAAAAAAAAAAAAAAAAAAAAAAAAAAAAAAAAAAAAAAAAAAAAAAAAAAAAAAAAAAAAAAAAAAAAAAAAAAAAAAAAAAAAAAAAAAAAAAAAAAAAAAAAAAAAAAAAAAAAAAAAAAAAAAAAAAAAAAAAAAAAAAAAAAAAAAAAAAAAAAAAAAAAAAAAAATAAAAAAAAAAAAAAAAAAAAAAAAAAAAAAAAAAAAAAAAAAAAAAAAAAAAAAAAAAAAAAAAAAAAAAAAAAAAAAAAAAAAAAAAAAAAAAAAAAAAAAAAAAAAAAAAAAAAAAAAAAAAAAAAAAAAAAAAAAAAAAAAAAAAAAAAAAAAAAAAAAAAAAAAAAAAAAAAAAAAAAAAAAAAAAAAAAAAAAAAAAAAAAAAAAAAAAAAAAAAAAAAAAAAAAAAAAAAAAAAAAAAAAAAAAAAAAAAAAAAAAAAAAAAAAAAAAAAAAAAAAAAAAATAAAAAAAAAAAAAAAAAAAAAAAAAAAAAAAAAAAAAAAAAAAAAAAAAAAAAAAAAAAAAAAAAAAAAAAAAAAAAAAAAAAAAAAAAAAAAAAAAAAAAAAAAAAAAAAAAAAAAAAAAAAAAAAAAAAAAAAAAAAAAAAAAAAAAAAAAAAAAAAAAAAAAAAAAAAAAAAAAAAAAAAAAAAAAAAAAAAAAAAAAAAAAAAAAAAAAAAAAAAAAAAAAAAAAAAAAAAAAAAAAAAAAAAAAAAAAAAAAAAAAAAAAAAAAAAAAAAAAAAAAAAAAAAAAAAAAAAAAAAAAAAAAAAAAAAAAAAAAAAAAAATAAAAAAAAAAAAAAAAAAAAAAAAAAAAAAAAAAAAAAAAAAAAAAAAAAAAAAAAAAAAAAAAAAAAAAAAAAAAAAAAAAAAAAAAAAAAAAAAAAAAAAAAAAAAAAAAAAAAAAAAAAAAAAAAAAAAAAAAAAAAAAAAATAAAAAAAAAAAAAAAAAAAAAAAAAAAAAAAAAAAAAAAAAAAAAAAAAAAAAAAAAAAAAAAAAAAAAAAAAAAAAAAAAAAAAAAAAAAAAAAAAAAAAAAAAAAAAAAAAAAAAAAAAAAAAAAAAAAAAAAAAAAAAAAAAAAAAAAAAAAAAAAAAAAAAAAAAAAAAAAAAAAAAAAAAAAAAAAAAAAAAAAAAAAAAAAAAAAAAAAAAAAAAAAAAAAAAAAAAAAAAAAAAAAAAAAAAAAAAAAAAAAAAAAAAAAAAAAAAAAAAAAAAAAAAAAAAAAAAAAAAAAAAAAAAAAAAAAAAAAAAAAAAAAAAAAAAAAAAAAAAAAAAAAAAAAAAAAAAAAAAAAAAAAAAAAAAAAAAAAAAAAAAAAAAAAAAAAAAAAAAAAAAAAAAAAAAAAAAAAAAAAAAAAAAAAAAAAAAAAAAAAAAAAAAAAAAAAAAAAAAAAAAAAAAAAAAAAAAAAAAAAAAAAAAAAAAAAAAAAAAAAAAAAAAAAAAAAAAAAAAAAAAAAAAAAAAAAAAAAAAAAAAAAAAAAAAAAAAAAAAAAAAAAAAAAAAAAAAAAAAAAAAAAAAAAAAAAAAAAAAAAAAAAAAAAAAAAAAAAAAAAAAAAAAAAAAAAAAAAAAAAAAAAAAAAAAAAAAAAAAAAAAAAAAAAAAAAAAAAAAAAAAAAAAAAAAAAAAAAAAAAAAAAAAAAAAAAAAAAAAAAAAAAAAAAAAAAAAAAAAAAAAAAAAAAAAAAAAAAAAAAAAAAAAAAAAAAAAAAAAAAAAAAAAAAAAAAAAAAAAAAAAAAAAAAAAAAAAAAAAAAAAAAAAAAAAAAAAAAAAAAAAAAAAAAAAAAAAAAAAAAAAAAAAAAAAAAAAAAAAAAAAAAAAAAAAAAAAAAAAAAAAAAAAAAAAAAAAAAAAAAAAAAAAAAAAAAAAAAAAAAAAAAAAAAAAAAAAAAAAAAAAAAAAAAAAAAAAAAAAAAAAAAAAAAAAAAAAAAAAAAAAAAAAAAAAAAAAAAAAAAAAAAAAAAAAAAAAAAAAAAAAAAAAAAAAAAAAAAAAAAAAAAAAAAAAAAAAAAAAAAAAAAAAAAAAAAAAAAAAAAAAAAAAAAAAAAAAAAAAAAAAAAAAAAAAAAAAAAAAAAAAAAAAAAAAAAAAAAAAAAAAAAAAAAAAAAAAAAAAAAAAAAAAAAAAAAAAAAAAAAAAAAAAAAAAAAAAAAAAAAAAAAAAAAAAAAAAAAAAAAAAAAAAAAAAAAAAAAAAAAAAAAAAAAAAAAAAAAAAAAAAAAAAAAAAAAAAAAAAAAAAAAAAAAAAAAAAAAAAAAAAAAAAAAAAAAAAAAAAAAAAAAAAAAAAAAAAAAAAAAAAAAAAAAAAAAAAAAAAAAAAAAAAAAAAAAAAAAAAAAAAAAAAAAAAAAAAAAAAAAAAAAAAAAAAAAAAAAAAAAAAAAAAAAAAAAAAAAAAAAAAAAAAAAAAAAAAAAAAAAAAAAAAAAAAAAAAAAAAAAAAAAAAAAAAAAAAAAAAAAAAAAAAAAAAAAAAAAAAAAAAAAAAAAAAAAAAAAAAAAAAAAAAAAAAAAAAAAAAAAAAAAAAAAAAAAAAAAAAAAAAAAAAAAAAAAAAAAAAAAAAAAAAAAAAAAAAAAAAAAAAAAAAAAAAAAAAAAAAAAAAAAAAAAAAAAAAAAAAAAAAAAAAAAAAAAAAAAAAAAAAAAAAAAAAAAAAAAAAAAAAAAAAAAAAAAAAAAAAAAAAAAAAAAAAAAAAAAAAAAAAAAAAAAAAAAAAAAAAAAAAAAAAAAAAAAAAAAAAAAAAAAAAAAAAAAAAAAAAAAAAAAAAAAAAAAAAAAAAAAAAAAAAAAAAAAAAAAAAAAAAAAAAAAAAAAAAAAAAAAAAAAAAAAAAAAAAAAAAAAAAAAAAAAAAAAAAAAAAAAAAAAAAAAAAAAAAAAAAAAAAAAAAAAAAAAAAAAAAAAAAAAAAAAAAAAAAAAAAAAAAAAAAAAAAAAAAAAAAAAAAAAAAAAAAAAAAAAAAAAAAAAAAAAAAAAAAAAAAAAAAAAAAAAAAAAAAAAAAAAAAAAAAAAAAAAAAAAAAAAAAAAAAAAAAAAAAAAAAAAAAAAAAAAAAAAAAAAAAAAAAAAAAAAAAAAAAAAAAAAAAAAAAAAAAAAAAAAAAAAAAAAAAAAAAAAAAAAAAAAAAAAAAAAAAAAAAAAAAAAAAAAAAAAAAAAAAAAAAAAAAAAAAAAAAAAAAAAAAAAAAAAAAAAAAAAAAAAAAAAAAAAAAAAAAAAAAAAAAAAAAAAAAAAAAAAAAAAAAAAAAAAAAAAAAAAAAAAAAAAAAAAAAAAAAAAAAAAAAAAAAAAAAAAAAAAAAAAAAAAAAAAAAAAAAAAAAAAAAAAAAAAAAAAAAAAAAAAAAAAAAAAAAAAAAAAAAAAAAAAAAAAAAAAAAAAAAAAAAAAAAAAAAAAAAAAAAAAAAAAAAAAAAAAAAAAAAAAAAAAAAAAAAAAAAAAAAAAAAAAAAAAAAAAAAAAAAAAAAAAAAAAAAAAAAAAAAAAAAAAAAAAAAAAAAAAAAAAAAAAAAAAAAAAAAAAAAAAAAAAAAAAAAAAAAAAAAAAAAAAAAAAAAAAAAAAAAAAAAAAAAAAAAAAAAAAAAAAAAAAAAAAAAAAAAAAAAAAAAAAAAAAAAAAAAAAAAAAAAAAAAAAAAAAAAAAAAAAAAAAAAAAAAAAAAAAAAAAAAAAAAAAAAAAAAAAAAAAAAAAAAAAAAAAAAAAAAAAAAAAAAAAAAAAAAAAAAAAAAAAAAAAAAAAAAAAAAAAAAAAAAAAAAAAAAAAAAAAAAAAAAAAAAAAAAAAAAAAAAAAAAAAAAAAAAAAAAAAAAAAAAAAAAAAAAAAAAAAAAAAAAAAAAAAAAAAAAAAAAAAAAAAAAAAAAAAAAAAAAAAAAAAAAAAAAAAAAAAAAAAAAAAAAAAAAAAAAAAAAAAAAAAAAAAAAAAAAAAAAAAAAAAAAAAAAAAAAAAAAAAAAAAAAAAAAAAAAAAAAAAAAAAAAAAAAAAAAAAAAAAAAAAAAAAAAAAAAAAAAAAAAAAAAAAAAAAAAAAAAAAAAAAAAAAAAAAAAAAAAAAAAAAAAAAAAAAAAAAAAAAAAAAAAAAAAAAAAAAAAAAAAAAAAAAAAAAAAAAAAAAAAAAAAAAAAAAAAAAAAAAAAAAAAAAAAAAAAAAAAAAAAAAAAAAAAAAAAAAAAAAAAAAAAAAAAAAAAAAAAAAAAAAAAAAAAAAAAAAAAAAAAAAAAAAAAAAAAAAAAAAAAAAAAAAAAAAAAAAAAAAAAAAAAAAAAAAAAAAAAAAAAAAAAAAAAAAAAAAAAAAAAAAAAAAAAAAAAAAAAAAAAAAAAAAAAAAAAAAAAAAAAAAAAAAAAAAAAAAAAAAAAAAAAAAAAAAAAAAAAAAAAAAAAAAAAAAAAAAAAAAAAAAAAAAAAAAAAAAAAAAAAAAAAAAAAAAAAAAAAAAAAAAAAAAAAAAAAAAAAAAAAAAAAAAAAAAAAAAAAAAAAAAAAAAAAAAAAAAAAAAAAAAAAAAAAAAAAAAAAAAAAAAAAAAAAAAAAAAAAAAAAAAAAAAAAAAAAAAAAAAAAAAAAAAAAAAAAAAAAAAAAAAAAAAAAAAAAAAAAAAAAAAAAAAAAAAAAAAAAAAAAAAAAAAAAAAAAAAAAAAAAAAAAAAAAAAAAAAAAAAAAAAAAAAAAAAAAAAAAAAAAAAAAAAAAAAAAAAAAAAAAAAAAAAAAAAAAAAAAAAAAAAAAAAAAAAAAAAAAAAAAAAAAAAAAAAAAAAAAAAAAAAAAAAAAAAAAAAAAAAAAAAAAAAAAAAAAAAAAAAAAAAAAAAAAAAAAAAAAAAAAAAAAAAAAAAAAAAAAAAAAAAAAAAAAAAAAAAAAAAAAAAAAAAAAAAAAAAAAAAAAAAAAAAAAAAAAAAAAAAAAAAAAAAAAAAAAAAAAAAAAAAAAAAAAAAAAAAAAAAAAAAAAAAAAAAAAAAAAAAAAAAAAAAAAAAAAAAAAAAAAAAAAAAAAAAAAAAAAAAAATAAAAAAAAAAAAAAAAAAAAAAAAAAAAAAAAAAAAAAAAAAAAAAAAAAAAAAAAAAAAAAAAAAAAAAAAAAAAAAAAAAAAAAAAAAAAAAAAAAAAAAAAAAAAAAAAAAAAAAAAAAAAAAAAAAAAAAAAAAAAAAAAAAAAAAAAAAAAAAAAAAAAAAAAAAAAAAAAAAAAAAAAAAAAAAAAAAAAAAAAAAAAAAAAAAAAAAAAAAAAAAAAAAAAAAAAAAAAAAAAAAAAAAAAAAAAAAAAAAAAAAAAAAAAAAAAAAAAAAAAAAAAAAAAAAAAAAAAAAAAAAAAAAAAAAAAAAAAAAAAAAAAAAAAAAAAAAAAAAAAAAAAAAAAAAAAAAAAAAAAAAAAAAAAAAAAAAAAAAAAAAAAAAAAAAAAAAAAAAAAAAAAAAAAAAAAAAAAAAAAAAAAAAAAAAAAAAAAAAAAAAAAAAAAAAAAAAAAAAAAAAAAAAAAAAAAAAAAAAAAAAAAAAAAAAAAAAAAAAAAAAAAAAAAAAAAAAAAAAAAAAAAAAAAAAAAAAAAAAAAAAAAAAAAAAAAAAAAAAAAAAAAAAAAAAAAAAAAAAAAAAAAAAAAAAAAAAAAAAAAAAAAAAAAAAAAAAAAAAAAAAAAAAAAAAAAAAAAAAAAAAAAAAAAAAAAAAAAAAAAAAAAAAAAAAAAAAAAAAAAAAAAAAAAAAAAAAAAAAAAAAAAAAAAAAAAAAAAAAAAAAAAAAAAAAAAAAAAAAAAAAAAAAAAAAAAAAAAAAAAAAAAAAAAAAAAAAAAAAAAAAAAAAAAAAAAAAAAAAAAAAAAAAAAAAAAAAAAAAAAAAAAAAAAAAAAAAAAAAAAAAAAAAAAAAAAAAAAAAAAAAAAAAAAAAAAAAAAAAAAAAAAAAAAAAAAAAAAAAAAAAAAAAAAAAAAAAAAAAAAAAAAAAAAAAAAAAAAAAAAAAAAAAAAAAAAAAAAAAAAAAAAAAAAAAAAAAAAAAAAAAAAAAAAAAAAAAAAAAAAAAAAAAAAAAAAAAAAAAAAAAAAAAAAAAAAAAAAAAAAAAAAAAAAAAAAAAAAAAAAAAAAAAAAAAAAAAAAAAAAAAAAAAAAAAAAAAAAAAAAAAAAAAAAAAAAAAAAAAAAAAAAAAAAAAAAAAAAAAAAAAAAAAAAAAAAAAAAAAAAAAAAAAAAAAAAAAAAAAAAAAAAAAAAAAAAAAAAAAAAAAAAAAAAAAAAAAAAAAAAAAAAAAAAAAAAAAAAAAAAAAAAAAAAAAAAAAAAAAAAAAAAAAAAAAAAAAAAAAAAAAAAAAAAAAAAAAAAAAAAAAAAATAAAAAAAAAAAAAAAAAAAAAAAAAAAAAAAAAAAAAAAAAAAAAAAAAAAAAAAAAAAAAAAAAAAAAAAAAAAAAAAAAAAAAAAAAAAAAAAAAAAAAAAAAAAAAAAAAAAAAAAAAAAAAAAAAAAAAAAAAAAAAAAAAAAAAAAAAAAAAAAAAAAAAAAAAAAAAAAAAAAAAAAAAAAAAAAAAAAAAAAAAAAAAAAAAAAAAAAAAAAAAAAAAAAAAAAAAAAAAAAAAAAAAAAAAAAAAAAAAAAAAAAAAAAAAAAAAAAAAAAAAAAAAAAAAAAAAAAAAAAAAAAAAAAAAAAAAAAAAAAAAAAAAAAAAAAAAAAAAAAAAAAAAAAAAAAAAAAAAAAAAAAAAAAAAAAAAAAAAAAAAAAAAAAAAAAAAAAAAAAAAAAAAAAAAAAAAAAAAAAAAAAAAAAAAAAAAAAAAAAAAAAAAAAAAAAAAAAAAAAAAAAAAAAAAAAAAAAAAAAAAAAAAAAAAAAAAAAAAAAAAAAAAAAAAAAAAAAAAAAAAAAAAAAAAAAAAAAAAAAAAAAAAAAAAAAAAAAAAAAAAAAAAAAAAAAAAAAAAAAAAAAAAAAAAAAAAAAAAAAAAAAAAAAAAAAAAAAAAAAAAAAAAAAAAAAAAAAAAAAAAAAAAAAAAAAAAAAAAAAAAAAAAAAAAAAAAAAAAAAAAAAAAAAAAAAAAAAAAAAAAAAAAAAAAAAAAAAAAAAAAAAAAAAAAAAAAAAAAAAAAAAAAAAAAAAAAAAAAAAAAAAAAAAAAAAAAAAAAAAAAAAAAAAAAAAAAAAAAAAAAAAAAAAAAAAAAAAAAAAAAAAAAAAAAAAAAAAAAAAAAAAAAAAAAAAAAAAAAAAAAAAAAAAAAAAAAAAAAAAAAAAAAAAAAAAAAAAAAAAAAAAAAAAAAAAAAAAAAAAAAAAAAAAAAAAAAAAAAAAAAAAAAAAAAAAAAAAAAAAAAAAAAAAAAAAAAAAAAAAAAAAAAAAAAAAAAAAAAAAAAAAAAAAAAAAAAAAAAAAAAAAAAAAAAAAAAAAAAAAAAAAAAAAAAAAAAAAAAAAAAAAAAAAAAAAAAAAAAAAAAAAAAAAAAAAAAAAAAAAAAAAAAAAAAAAAAAAAAAAAAAAAAAAAAAAAAAAAAAAAAAAAAAAAAAAAAAAAAAAAAAAAAAAAAAAAAAAAAAAAAAAAAAAAAAAAAAAAAAAAAAAAAAAAAAAAAAAAAAAAAAAAAAAAAAAAAAAAAAAAAAAAAAAAAAAAAAAAAAAAAAAAAAAAAAAAAAAAAAAAAAAAAAAAAAAAAAAAAAAAAAAAAAAAAAAAAAAAAAAAAAAAAAAAAAAAAAAAAAAAAAAAAAAAAAAAAAAAAAAAAAAAAAAAAAAAAAAAAAAAAAAAAAAAAAAAAAAAAAAAAAAAAAAAAAAAAAAAAAAAAAAAAAAAAAAAAAAAAAAAAAAAAAAAAAAAAAAAAAAAAAAAAAAAAAAAAAAAAAAAAAAAAAAAAAAAAAAAAAAAAAAAAAAAAAAAAAAAAAAAAAAAAAAAAAAAAAAAAAAAAAAAAAAAAAAAAAAAAAAAAAAAAAAAAAAAAAAAAAAAAAAAAAAAAAAAAAAAAAAAAAAAAAAAAAAAAAAAAAAAAAAAAAAAAAAAAAAAAAAAAAAAAAAAAAAAAAAAAAAAAAAAAAAAAAAAAAAAAAAAAAAAAAAAAAAAAAAAAAAAAAAAAAAAAAAAAAAAAAAAAAAAAAAAAAAAAAAAAAAAAAAAAAAAAAAAAAAAAAAAAAAAAAAAAAAAAAAAAAAAAAAAAAAAAAAAAAAAAAAAAAAAAAAAAAAAAAAAAAAAAAAAAAAAAAAAAAAAAAAAAAAAAAAAAAAAAAAAAAAAAAAAAAAAAAAAAAAAAAAAAAAAAAAAAAAAAAAAAAAAAAAAAAAAAAAAAAAAAAAAAAAAAAAAAAAAAAAAAAAAAAAAAAAAAAAAAAAAAAAAAAAAAAAAAAAAAAAAAAAAAAAAAAAAAAAAAAAAAAAAAAAAAAAAAAAAAAAAAAAAAAAAAAAAAAAAAAAAAAAAAAAAAAAAAAAAAAAAAAAAAAAAAAAAAAAAAAAAAAAAAAAAAAAAAAAAAAAAAAAAAAAAAAAAAAAAAAAAAAAAAAAAAAAAAAAAAAAAAAAAAAAAAAAAAAAAAAAAAAAAAAAAAAAAAAAAAAAAAAAAAAAAAAAAAAAAAAAAAAAAAAAAAAAAAAAAAAAAAAAAAAAAAAAAAAAAAAAAAAAAAAAAAAAAAAAAAAAAAAAAAAAAAAAAAAAAAAAAAAAAAAAAAAAAAAAAAAAAAAAAAAAAAAAAAAAAAAAAAAAAAAAAAAAAAAAAAAAAAAAAAAAAAAAAAAAAAAAAAAAAAAAAAAAAAAAAAAAAAAAAAAAAAAAAAAAAAAAAAAAAAAAAAAAAAAAAAAAAAAAAAAAAAAAAAAAAAAAAAAAAAAAAAAAAAAAAAAAAAAAAAAAAAAAAAAAAAAAAAAAAAAAAAAAAAAAAAAAAAAAAAAAAAAAAAAAAAAAAAAAAAAAAAAAAAAAAAAAAAAAAAAAAAAAAAAAAAAAAAAAAAAAAAAAAAAAAAAAAAAAAAAAAAAAAAAAAAAAAAAAAAAAAAAAAAAAAAAAAAAAAAAAAAAAAAAAAAAAAAAAAAAAAAAAAAAAAAAAAAAAAAAAAAAAAAAAAAAAAAAAAAAAAAAAAAAAAAAAAAAAAAAAAAAAAAAAAAAAAAAAAAAAAAAAAAAAAAAAAAAAAAAAAAAAAAAAAAAAAAAAAAAAAAAAAAAAAAAAAAAAAAAAAAAAAAAAAAAAAAAAAAAAAAAAAAAAAAAAAAAAAAAAAAAAAAAAAAAAAAAAAAAAAAAAAAAAAAAAAAAAAAAAAAAAAAAAAAAAAAAAAAAAAAAAAAAAAAAAAAAAAAAAAAAAAAAAAAAAAAAAAAAAAAAAAAAAAAAAAAAAAAAAAAAAAAAAAAAAAAAAAAAAAAAAAAAAAAAAAAAAAAAAAAAAAAAAAAAAAAAAAAAAAAAAAAAAAAAAAAAAAAAAAAAAAAAAAAAAAAAAAAAAAAAAAAAAAAAAAAAAAAAAAAAAAAAAAAAAAAAAAAAAAAAAAAAAAAAAAAAAAAAAAAAAAAAAAAAAAAAAAAAAAAAAAAAAAAAAAAAAAAAAAAAAAAAAAAAAAAAAAAAAAAAAAAAAAAAAAAAAAAAAAAAAAAAAAAAAAAAAAAAAAAAAAAAAAAAAAAAAAAAAAAAAAAAAAAAAAAAAAAAAAAAAAAAAAAAAAAAAAAAAAAAAAAAAAAAAAAAAAAAAAAAAAAAAAAAAAAAAAAAAAAAAAAAAAAAAAAAAAAAAAAAAAAAAAAAAAAAAAAAAAAAAAAAAAAAAAAAAAAAAAAAAAAAAAAAAAAAAAAAAAAAAAAAAAAAAAAAAAAAAAAAAAAAAAAAAAAAAAAAAAAAAAAAAAAAAAAAAAAAAAAAAAAAAAAAAAAAAAAAAAAAAAAAAAAAAAAAAAAAAAAAAAAAAAAAAAAAAAAAAAAAAAAAAAAAAAAAAAAAAAAAAAAAAAAAAAAAAAAAAAAAAAAAAAAAAAAAAAAAAAAAAAAAAAAAAAAAAAAAAAAAAAAAAAAAAAAAAAAAAAAAAAAAAAAAAAAAAAAAAAAAAAAAAAAAAAAAAAAAAAAAAAAAAAAAAAAAAAAAAAAAAAAAAAAAAAAAAAAAAAAAAAAAAAAAAAAAAAAAAAAAAAAAAAAAAAAAAAAAAAAAAAAAAAAAAAAAAAAAAAAAAAAAAAAAAAAAAAAAAAAAAAAAAAAAAAAAAAAAAAAAAAAAAAAAAAAAAAAAAAAAAAAAAAAAAAAAAAAAAAAAAAAAAAAAAAAATAAAAAAAAAAAAAAAAAAAAAAAAAAAAAAAAAAAAAAAAAAAAAAAAAAAAAAAAAAAAAAAAAAAAAAAAAAAAAAAAAAAAAAAAAAAAAAAAAAAAAAAAAAAAAAAAAAAAAAAAAAAAAAAAAAAAAAAAAAAAAAAAAAAAAAAAAAAAAAAAAAAAAAAAAAAAAAAAAAAAAAAAAAAAAAAAAAAAAAAAAAAAAAAAAAAAAAAAAAAAAAAAAAAAAAAAAAAAAAAAAAAAAAAAAAAAAAAAAAAAAAAAAAAAAAAAAAAAAAAAAAAAAAAAAAAAAAAAAAAAAAAAAAAAAAAAAAAAAAAAAAAAAAAAAAAAAAAAAAAAAAAAAAAAAAAAAAAAAAAAAAAAAAAAAAAAAAAAAAAAAAAAAAAAAAAAAAAAAAAAAAAAAAAAAAAAAAAAAAAAAAAAAAAAAAAAAAAAAAAAAAAAAAAAAAAAAAAAAAAAAAAAAAAAAAAAAAAAAAAAAAAAAAAAAAAAAAAAAAAAAAAAAAAAAAAAAAAAAAAAAAAAAAAAAAAAAAAAAAAAAAAAAAAAAAAAAAAAAAAAAAAAAAAAAAAAAAAAAAAAAAAAAAAAAAAAAAAAAAAAAAAAAAAAAAAAAAAAAAAAAAAAAAAAAAAAAAAAAAAAAAAAAAAAAAAAAAAAAAAAAAAAAAAAAAAAAAAAAAAAAAAAAAAAAAAAAAAAAAAAAAAAAAAAAAAAAAAAAAAAAAAAAAAAAAAAAAAAAAAAAAAAAAAAAAAAAAAAAAAAAAAAAAAAAAAAAAAAAAAAAAAAAAAAAAAAAAAAAAAAAAAAAAAAAAAAAAAAAAAAAAAAAAAAAAAAAAAAAAAAAAAAAAAAAAAAAAAAAAAAAAAAAAAAAAAAAAAAAAAAAAAAAAAAAAAAAAAAAAAAAAAAAAAAAAAAAAAAAAAAAAAAAAAAAAAAAAAAAAAAAAAAAAAAAAAAAAAAAAAAAAAAAAAAAAAAAAAAAAAAAAAAAAAAAAAAAAAAAAAAAAAAAAAAAAAAAAAAAAAAAAAAAAAAAAAAAAAAAAAAAAAAAAAAAAAAAAAAAAAAAAAAAAAAAAAAAAAAAAAAAAAAAAAAAAAAAAAAAAAAAAAAAAAAAAAAAAAAAAAAAAAAAAAAAAAAAAAAAAAAAAAAAAAAAAAAAAAAAAAAAAAAAAAAAAAAAAAAAAAAAAAAAAAAAAAAAAAAAAAAAAAAAAAAAAAAAAAAAAAAAAAAAAAAAAAAAAAAAAAAAAAAAAAAAAAAAAAAAAAAAAAAAAAAAAAAAAAAAAAAAAAAAAAAAAAAAAAAAAAAAAAAAAAAAAAAAAAAAAAAAAAAAAAAAAAAAAAAAAAAAAAAAAAAAAAAAAAAAAAAAAAAAAAAAAAAAAAAAAAAAAAAAAAAAAAAAAAAAAAAAAAAAAAAAAAAAAAAAAAAAAAAAAAAAAAAAAAAAAAAAAAAAAAAAAAAAAAAAAAAAAAAAAAAAAAAAAAAAAAAAAAAAAAAAAAAAAAAAAAAAAAAAAAAAAAAAAAAAAAAAAAAAAAAAAAAAAAAAAAAAAAAAAAAAAAAAAAAAAAAAAAAAAAAAAAAAAAAAAAAAAAAAAAAAAAAAAAAAAAAAAAAAAAAAAAAAAAAAAAAAAAAAAAAAAAAAAAAAAAAAAAAAAAAAAAAAAAAAAAAAAAAAAAAAAAAAAAAAAAAAAAAAAAAAAAAAAAAAAAAAAAAAAAAAAAAAAAAAAAAAAAAAAAAAAAAAAAAAAAAAAAAAAAAAAAAAAAAAAAAAAAAAAAAAAAAAAAAAAAAAAAAAAAAAAAAAAAAAAAAAAAAAAAAAAAAAAAAAAAAAAAAAAAAAAAAAAAAAAAAAAAAAAAAAAAAAAAAAAAAAAAAAAAAAAAAAAAAAAAAAAAAAAAAAAAAAAAAAAAAAAAAAAAAAAAAAAAAAAAAAAAAAAAAAAAAAAAAAAAAAAAAAAAAAAAAAAAAAAAAAAAAAAAAAAAAAAAAAAAAAAAAAAAAAAAAAAAAAAAAAAAAAAAAAAAAAAAAAAAAAAAAAAAAAAAAAAAAAAAAAAAAAAAAAAAAAAAAAAAAAAAAAAAAAAAAAAAAAAAAAAAAAAAAAAAAAAAAAAAAAAAAAAAAAAAAAAAAAAAAAAAAAAAAAAAAAAAAAAAAAAAAAAAAAAAAAAAAAAAAAAAAAAAAAAAAAAAAAAAAAAAAAAAAAAAAAAAAAAAAAAAAAAAAAAAAAAAAAAAAAAAAAAAAAAAAAAAAAAAAAAAAAAAAAAAAAAAAAAAAAAAAAAAAAAAAAAAAAAAAAAAAAAAAAAAAAAAAAAAAAAAAAAAAAAAAAAAAAAAAAAAAAAAAAAAAAAAAAAAAAAAAAAAAAAAAAAAAAAAAAAAAAAAAAAAAAAAAAAAAAAAAAAAAAAAAAAAAAAAAAAAAAAAAAAAAAAAAAAAAAAAAAAAAAAAAAAAAAAAAAAAAAAAAAAAAAAAAAAAAAAAAAAAAAAAAAAAAAAAAAAAAAAAAAAAAAAAAAAAAAAAAAAAAAAAAAAAAAAAAAAAAAAAAAAAAAAAAAAAAAAAAAAAAAAAAAAAAAAAAAAAAAAAAAAAAAAAAAAAAAAAAAAAAAAAAAAAAAAAAAAAAAAAAAAAAAAAAAAAAAAAAAAAAAAAAAAAAAAAAAAAAAAAAAAAAAAAAAAAAAAAAAAAAAAAAAAAAAAAAAAAAAAAAAAAAAAAAAAAAAAAAAAAAAAAAAAAAAAAAAAAAAAAAAAAAAAAAAAAAAAAAAAAAAAAAAAAAAAAAAAAAAAAAAAAAAAAAAAAAAAAAAAAAAAAAAAAAAAAAAAAAAAAAAAAAAAAAAAAAAAAAAAAAAAAAAAAAAAAAAAAAAAAAAAAAAAAAAAAAAAAAAAAAAAAAAAAAAAAAAAAAAAAAAAAAAAAAAAAAAAAAAAAAAAAAAAAAAAAAAAAAAAAAAAAAAAAAAAAAAAAAAAAAAAAAAAAAAAAAAAAAAAAAAAAAAAAAAAAAAAAAAAAAAAAAAAAAAAAAAAAAAAAAAAAAAAAAAAAAAAAAAAAAAAAAAAAAAAAAAAAAAAAAAAAAAAAAAAAAAAAAAAAAAAAAAAAAAAAAAAAAAAAAAAAAAAAAAAAAAAAAAAAAAAAAAAAAAAAAAAAAAAAAAAAAAAAAAAAAAAAAAAAAAAAAAAAAAAAAAAAAAAAAAAAAAAAAAAAAAAAAAAAAAAAAAAAAAAAAAAAAAAAAAAAAAAAAAAAAAAAAAAAAAAAAAAAAAAAAAAAAAAAAAAAAAAAAAAAAAAAAAAAAAAAAAAAAAAAAAAAAAAAAAAAAAAAAAAAAAAAAAAAAAAAAAAAAAAAAAAAAAAAAAAAAAAAAAAAAAAAAAAAAAAAAAAAAAAAAAAAAAAAAAAAAAAAAAAAAAAAAAAAAAAAAAAAAAAAAAAAAAAAAAAAAAAAAAAAAAAAAAAAAAAAAAAAAAAAAAAAAAAAAAAAAAAAAAAAAAAAAAAAAAAAAAAAAAAAAAAAAAAAAAAAAAAAAAAAAAAAAAAAAAAAAAAAAAAAAAAAAAAAAAAAAAAAAAAAAAAAAAAAAAAAAAAAAAAAAAAAAAAAAAAAAAAAAAAAAAAAAAAAAAAAAAAAAAAAAAAAAAAAAAAAAAAAAAAAAAAAAAAAAAAAAAAAAAAAAAAAAAAAAAAAAAAAAAAAAAAAAAAAAAAAAAAAAAAAAAAAAAAAAAAAAAAAAAAAAAAAAAAAAAAAAAAAAAAAAAAAAAAAAAAAAAAAAAAAAAAAAAAAAAAAAAAAAAAAAAAAAAAAAAAAAAAAAAAAAAAAAAAAAAAAAAAAAAAAAAAAAAAAAAAAAAAAAAAAAAAAAAAAAAAAAAAAAAAAAAAAAAAAAAAAAAAAAAAAAAAAAAAAAAAAAAAAAAAAAAAAAAAAAAAAAAAAAAAAAAAAAAAAAAAAAAAAAAAAAAAAAAAAAAAAAAAAAAAAAAAAAAAAAAAAAAAAAAAAAAAAAAAAAAAAAAAAAAAAAAAAAAAAAAAAAAAAAAAAAAAAAAAAAAAAAAAAAAAAAAAAAAAAAAAAAAAAAAAAAAAAAAAAAAAAAAAAAAAAAAAAAAAAAAAAAAAAAAAAAAAAAAAAAAAAAAAAAAAAAAAAAAAAAAAAAAAAAAAAAAAAAAAAAAAAAAAAAAAAAAAAAAAAAAAAAAAAAAAAAAAAAAAAAAAAAAAAAAAAAAAAAAAAAAAAAAAAAAAAAAAAAAAAAAAAAAAAAAAAAAAAAAAAAAAAAAAAAAAAAAAAAAAAAAAAAAAAAAAAAAAAAAAAAAAAAAAAAAAAAAAAAAAAAAAAAAAAAAAAAAAAAAAAAAAAAAAAAAAAAAAAAAAAAAAAAAAAAAAAAAAAAAAAAAAAAAAAAAAAAAAAAAAAAAAAAAAAAAAAAAAAAAAAAAAAAAAAAAAAAAAAAAAAAAAAAAAAAAAAAAAAAAAAAAAAAAAAAAAAAAAAAAAAAAAAAAAAAAAAAAAAAAAAAAAAAAAAAAAAAAAAAAAAAAAAAAAAAAAAAAAAAAAAAAAAAAAAAAAAAAAAAAAAAAAAAAAAAAAAAAAAAAAAAAAAAAAAAAAAAAAAAAAAAAAAAAAAAAAAAAAAAAAAAAAAAAAAAAAAAAAAAAAAAAAAAAAAAAAAAAAAAAAAAAAAAAAAAAAAAAAAAAAAAAAAAAAAAAAAAAAAAAAAAAAAAAAAAAAAAAAAAAAAAAAAAAAAAAAAAAAAAAAAAAAAAAAAAAAAAAAAAAAAAAAAAAAAAAAAAAAAAAAAAAAAAAAAAAAAAAAAAAAAAAAAAAAAAAAAAAAAAAAAAAAAAAAAAAAAAAAAAAAAAAAAAAAAAAAAAAAAAAAAAAAAAAAAAAAAAAAAAAAAAAAAAAAAAAAAAAAAAAAAAAAAAAAAAAAAAAAAAAAAAAAAAAAAAAAAAAAAAAAAAAAAAAAAAAAAAAAAAAAAAAAAAAAAAAAAAAAAAAAAAAAAAAAAAAAAAAAAAAAAAAAAAAAAAAAAAAAAAAAAAAAAAAAAAAAAAAAAAAAAAAAAAAAAAAAAAAAAAAAAAAAAAAAAAAAAAAAAAAAAAAAAAAAAAAAAAAAAAAAAAAAAAAAAAAAAAAAAAAAAAAAAAAAAAAAAAAAAAAAAAAAAAAAAAAAAAAAAAAAAAAAAAAAAAAAAAAAAAAAAAAAAAAAAAAAAAAAAAAAAAAAAAAAAAAAAAAAAAAAAAAAAAAAAAAAAAAAAAAAAAAAAAAAAAAAAAAAAAAAAAAAAAAAAAAAAAAAAAAAAAAAAAAAAAAAAAAAAAAAAAAAAAAAAAAAAAAAAAAAAAAAAAAAAAAAAAAAAAAAAAAAAAAAAAAAAAAAAAAAAAAAAAAAAAAAAAAAAAAAAAAAAAAAAAAAAAAAAAAAAAAAAAAAAAAAAAAAAAAAAAAAAAAAAAAAAAAAAAAAAAAAAAAAAAAAAAAAAAAAAAAAAAAAAAAAAAAAAAAAAAAAAAAAAAAAAAAAAAAAAAAAAAAAAAAAAAAAAAAAAAAAAAAAAAAAAAAAAAAAAAAAAAAAAAAAAAAAAAAAAAAAAAAAAAAAAAAAAAAAAAAAAAAAAAAAAAAAAAAAAAAAAAAAAAAAAAAAAAAAAAAAAAAAAAAAAAAAAAAAAAAAAAAAAAAAAAAAAAAAAAAAAAAAAAAAAAAAAAAAAAAAAAAAAAAAAAAAAAAAAAAAAAAAAAAAAAAAAAAAAAAAAAAAAAAAAAAAAAAAAAAAAAAAAAAAAAAAAAAAAAAAAAAAAAAAAAAAAAAAAAAAAAAAAAAAAAAAAAAAAAAAAAAAAAAAAAAAAAAAAAAAAAAAAAAAAAAAAAAAAAAAAAAAAAAAAAAAAAAAAAAAAAAAAAAAAAAAAAAAAAAAAAAAAAAAAAAAAAAAAAAAAAAAAAAAAAAAAAAAAAAAAAAAAAAAAAAAAAAAAAAAAAAAAAAAAAAAAAAAAAAAAAAAAAAAAAAAAAAAAAAAAAAAAAAAAAAAAAAAAAAAAAAAAAAAAAAAAAAAAAAAAAAAAAAAAAAAAAAAAAAAAAAAAAAAAAAAAAAAAAAAAAAAAAAAAAAAAAAAAAAAAAAAAAAAAAAAAAAAAAAAAAAAAAAAAAAAAAAAAAAAAAAAAAAAAAAAAAAAAAAAAAAAAAAAAAAAAAAAAAAAAAAAAAAAAAAAAAAAAAAAAAAAAAAAAAAAAAAAAAAAAAAAAAAAAAAAAAAAAAAAAAAAAAAAAAAAAAAAAAAAAAAAAAAAAAAAAAAAAAAAAAAAAAAAAAAAAAAAAAAAAAAAAAAAAAAAAAAAAAAAAAAAAAAAAAAAAAAAAAAAAAAAAAAAAAAAAAAAAAAAAAAAAAAAAAAAAAAAAAAAAAAAAAAAAAAAAAAAAAAAAAAAAAAAAAAAAAAAAAAAAAAAAAAAAAAAAAAAAAAAAAAAAAAAAAAAAAAAAAAAAAAAAAAAAAAAAAAAAAAAAAAAAAAAAAAAAAAAAAAAAAAAAAAAAAAAAAAAAAAAAAAAAAAAAAAAAAAAAAAAAAAAAAAAAAAAAAAAAAAAAAAAAAAAAAAAAAAAAAAAAAAAAAAAAAAAAAAAAAAAAAAAAAAAAAAAAAAAAAAAAAAAAAAAAAAAAAAAAAAAAAAAAAAAAAAAAAAAAAAAAAAAAAAAAAAAAAAAAAAAAAAAAAAAAAAAAAAAAAAAAAAAAAAAAAAAAAAAAAAAAAAAAAAAAAAAAAAAAAAAAAAAAAAAAAAAAAAAAAAAAAAAAAAAAAAAAAAAAAAAAAAAAAAAAAAAAAAAAAAAAAAAAAAAAAAAAAAAAAAAAAAAAAAAAAAAAAAAAAAAAAAAAAAAAAAAAAAAAAAAAAAAAAAAAAAAAAAAAAAAAAAAAAAAAAAAAAAAAAAAAAAAAAAAAAAAAAAAAAAAAAAAAAAAAAAAAAAAAAAAAAAAAAAAAAAAAAAAAAAAAAAAAAAAAAAAAAAAAAAAAAAAAAAAAAAAAAAAAAAAAAAAAAAAAAAAAAAAAAAAAAAAAAAAAAAAAAAAAAAAAAAAAAAAAAAAAAAAAAAAAAAAAAAAAAAAAAAAAAAAAAAAAAAAAAAAAAAAAAAAAAAAAAAAAAAAAAAAAAAAAAAAAAAAAAAAAAAAAAAAAAAAAAAAAAAAAAAAAAAAAAAAAAAAAAAAAAAAAAAAAAAAAAAAAAAAAAAAAAAAAAAAAAAAAAAAAAAAAAAAAAAAAAAAAAAAAAAAAAAAAAAAAAAAAAAAAAAAAAAAAAAAAAAAAAAAAAAAAAAAAAAAAAAAAAAAAAAAAAAAAAAAAAAAAAAAAAAAAAAAAAAAAAAAAAAAAAAAAAAAAAAAAAAAAAAAAAAAAAAAAAAAAAAAAAAAAAAAAAAAAAAAAAAAAAAAAAAAAAAAAAAAAAAAAAAAAAAAAAAAAAAAAAAAAAAAAAAAAAAAAAAAAAAAAAAAAAAAAAAAAAAAAAAAAAAAAAAAAAAAAAAAAAAAAAAAAAAAAAAAAAAAAAAAAAAAAAAAAAAAAAAAAAAAAAAAAAAAAAAAAAAAAAAAAAAAAAAAAAAAAAAAAAAAAAAAAAAAAAAAAAAAAAAAAAAAAAAAAAAAAAAAAAAAAAAAAAAAAAAAAAAAAAAAAAAAAAAAAAAAAAAAAAAAAAAAAAAAAAAAAAAAAAAAAAAAAAAAAAAAAAAAAAAAAAAAAAAAAAAAAAAAAAAAAAAAAAAAAAAAAAAAAAAAAAAAAAAAAAAAAAAAAAAAAAAAAAAAAAAAAAAAAAAAAAAAAAAAAAAAAAAAAAAAAAAAAAAAAAAAAAAAAAAAAAAAAAAAAAAAAAAAAAAAAAAAAAAAAAAAAAAAAAAAAAAAAAAAAAAAAAAAAAAAAAAAAAAAAAAAAAAAAAAAAAAAAAAAAAAAAAAAAAAAAAAAAAAAAAAAAAAAAAAAAAAAAAAAAAAAAAAAAAAAAAAAAAAAAAAAAAAAAAAAAAAAAAAAAAAAAAAAAAAAAAAAAAAAAAAAAAAAAAAAAAAAAAAAAAAAAAAAAAAAAAAAAAAAAAAAAAAAAAAAAAAAAAAAAAAAAAAAAAAAAAAAAAAAAAAAAAAAAAAAAAAAAAAAAAAAAAAAAAAAAAAAAAAAAAAAAAAAAAAAAAAAAAAAAAAAAAAAAAAAAAAAAAAAAAAAAAAAAAAAAAAAAAAAAAAAAAAAAAAAAAAAAAAAAAAAAAAAAAAAAAAAAAAAAAAAAAAAAAAAAAAAAAAAAAAAAAAAAAAAAAAAAAAAAAAAAAAAAAAAAAAAAAAAAAAAAAAAAAAAAAAAAAAAAAAAAAAAAAAAAAAAAAAAAAAAAAAAAAAAAAAAAAAAAAAAAAAAAAAAAAAAAAAAAAAAAAAAAAAAAAAAAAAAAAAAAAAAAAAAAAAAAAAAAAAAAAAAAAAAAAAAAAAAAAAAAAAAAAAAAAAAAAAAAAAAAAAAAAAAAAAAAAAAAAAAAAAAAAAAAAAAAAAAAAAAAAAAAAAAAAAAAAAAAAAAAAAAAAAAAAAAAAAAAAAAAAAAAAAAAAAAAAAAAAAAAAAAAAAAAAAAAAAAAAAAAAAAAAAAAAAAAAAAAAAAAAAAAAAAAAAAAAAAAAAAAAAAAAAAAAAAAAAAAAAAAAAAAAAAAAAAAAAAAAAAAAAAAAAAAAAAAAAAAAAAAAAAAAAAAAAAAAAAAAAAAAAAAAAAAAAAAAAAAAAAAAAAAAAAAAAAAAAAAAAAAAAAAAAAAAAAAAAAAAAAAAAAAAAAAAAAAAAAAAAAAAAAAAAAAAAAAAAAAAAAAAAAAAAAAAAAAAAAAAAAAAAAAAAAAAAAAAAAAAAAAAAAAAAAAAAAAAAAAAAAAAAAAAAAAAAAAAAAAAAAAAAAAAAAAAAAAAAAAAAAAAAAAAAAAAAAAAAAAAAAAAAAAAAAAAAAAAAAAAAAAAAAAAAAAAAAAAAAAAAAAAAAAAAAAAAAAAAAAAAAAAAAAAAAAAAAAAAAAAAAAAAAAAAAAAAAAAAAAAAAAAAAAAAAAAAAAAAAAAAAAAAAAAAAAAAAAAAAAAAAAAAAAAAAAAAAAAAAAAAAAAAAAAAAAAAAAAAAAAAAAAAAAAAAAAAAAAAAAAAAAAAAAAAAAAAAAAAAAAAAAAAAAAAAAAAAAAAAAAAAAAAAAAAAAAAAAAAAAAAAAAAAAAAAAAAAAAAAAAAAAAAAAAAAAAAAAAAAAAAAAAAAAAAAAAAAAAAAAAAAAAAAAAAAAAAAAAAAAAAAAAAAAAAAAAAAAAAAAAAAAAAAAAAAAAAAAAAAAAAAAAAAAAAAAAAAAAAAAAAAAAAAAAAAAAAAAAAAAAAAAAAAAAAAAAAAAAAAAAAAAAAAAAAAAAAAAAAAAAAAAAAAAAAAAAAAAAAAAAAAAAAAAAAAAAAAAAAAAAAAAAAAAAAAAAAAAAAAAAAAAAAAAAAAAAAAAAAAAAAAAAAAAAAAAAAAAAAAAAAAAAAAAAAAAAAAAAAAAAAAAAAAAAAAAAAAAAAAAAAAAAAAAAAAAAAAAAAAAAAAAAAAAAAAAAAAAAAAAAAAAAAAAAAAAAAAAAAAAAAAAAAAAAAAAAAAAAAAAAAAAAAAAAAAAAAAAAAAAAAAAAAAAAAAAAAAAAAAAAAAAAAAAAAAAAAAAAAAAAAAAAAAAAAAAAAAAAAAAAAAAAAAAAAAAAAAAAAAAAAAAAAAAAAAAAAAAAAAAAAAAAAAAAAAAAAAAAAAAAAAAAAAAAAAAAAAAAAAAAAAAAAAAAAAAAAAAAAAAAAAAAAAAAAAAAAAAAAAAAAAAAAAAAAAAAAAAAAAAAAAAAAAAAAAAAAAAAAAAAAAAAAAAAAAAAAAAAAAAAAAAAAAAAAAAAAAAAAAAAAAAAAAAAAAAAAAAAAAAAAAAAAAAAAAAAAAAAAAAAAAAAAAAAAAAAAAAAAAAAAAAAAAAAAAAAAAAAAAAAAAAAAAAAAAAAAAAAAAAAAAAAAAAAAAAAAAAAAAAAAAAAAAAAAAAAAAAAAAAAAAAAAAAAAAAAAAAAAAAAAAAAAAAAAAAAAAAAAAAAAAAAAAAAAAAAAAAAAAAAAAAAAAAAAAAAAAAAAAAAAAAAAAAAAAAAAAAAAAAAAAAAAAAAAAAAAAAAAAAAAAAAAAAAAAAAAAAAAAAAAAAAAAAAAAAAAAAAAAAAAAAAAAAAAAAAAAAAAAAAAAAAAAAAAAAAAAAAAAAAAAAAAAAAAAAAAAAAAAAAAAAAAAAAAAAAAAAAAAAAAAAAAAAAAAAAAAAAAAAAAAAAAAAAAAAAAAAAAAAAAAAAAAAAAAAAAAAAAAAAAAAAAAAAAAAAAAAAAAAAAAAAAAAAAAAAAAAAAAAAAAAAAAAAAAAAAAAAAAAAAAAAAAAAAAAAAAAAAAAAAAAAAAAAAAAAAAAAAAAAAAAAAAAAAAAAAAAAAAAAAAAAAAAAAAAAAAAAAAAAAAAAAAAAAAAAAAAAAAAAAAAAAAAAAAAAAAAAAAAAAAAAAAAAAAAAAAAAAAAAAAAAAAAAAAAAAAAAAAAAAAAAAAAAAAAAAAAAAAAAAAAAAAAAAAAAAAAAAAAAAAAAAAAAAAAAAAAAAAAAAAAAAAAAAAAAAAAAAAAAAAAAAAAAAAAAAAAAAAAAAAAAAAAAAAAAAAAAAAAAAAAAAAAAAAAAAAAAAAAAAAAAAAAAAAAAAAAAAAAAAAAAAAAAAAAAAAAAAAAAAAAAAAAAAAAAAAAAAAAAAAAAAAAAAAAAAAAAAAAAAAAAAAAAAAAAAAAAAAAAAAAAAAAAAAAAAAAAAAAAAAAAAAAAAAAAAAAAAAAAAAAAAAAAAAAAAAAAAAAAAAAAAAAAAAAAAAAAAAAAAAAAAAAAAAAAAAAAAAAAAAAAAAAAAAAAAAAAAAAAAAAAAAAAAAAAAAAAAAAAAAAAAAAAAAAAAAAAAAAAAAAAAAAAAAAAAAAAAAAAAAAAAAAAAAAAAAAAAAAAAAAAAAAAAAAAAAAAAAAAAAAAAAAAAAAAAAAAAAAAAAAAAAAAAAAAAAAAAAAAAAAAAAAAAAAAAAAAAAAAAAAAAAAAAAAAAAAAAAAAAAAAAAAAAAAAAAAAAAAAAAAAAAAAAAAAAAAAAAAAAAAAAAAAAAAAAAAAAAAAAAAAAAAAAAAAAAAAAAAAAAAAAAAAAAAAAAAAAAAAAAAAAAAAAAAAAAAAAAAAAAAAAAAAAAAAAAAAAAAAAAAAAAAAAAAAAAAAAAAAAAAAAAAAAAAAAAAAAAAAAAAAAAAAAAAAAAAAAAAAAAAAAAAAAAAAAAAAAAAAAAAAAAAAAAAAAAAAAAAAAAAAAAAAAAAAAAAAAAAAAAAAAAAAAAAAAAAAAAAAAAAAAAAAAAAAAAAAAAAAAAAAAAAAAAAAAAAAAAAAAAAAAAAAAAAAAAAAAAAAAAAAAAAAAAAAAAAAAAAAAAAAAAAAAAAAAAAAAAAAAAAAAAAAAAAAAAAAAAAAAAAAAAAAAAAAAAAAAAAAAAAAAAAAAAAAAAAAAAAAAAAAAAAAAAAAAAAAAAAAAAAAAAAAAAAAAAAAAAAAAAAAAAAAAAAAAAAAAAAAAAAAAAAAAAAAAAAAAAAAAAAAAAAAAAAAAAAAAAAAAAAAAAAAAAAAAAAAAAAAAAAAAAAAAAAAAAAAAAAAAAAAAAAAAAAAAAAAAAAAAAAAAAAAAAAAAAAAAAAAAAAAAAAAAAAAAAAAAAAAAAAAAAAAAAAAAAAAAAAAAAAAAAAAAAAAAAAAAAAAAAAAAAAAAAAAAAAAAAAAAAAAAAAAAAAAAAAAAAAAAAAAAAAAAAAAAAAAAAAAAAAAAAAAAAAAAAAAAAAAAAAAAAAAAAAAAAAAAAAAAAAAAAAAAAAAAAAAAAAAAAAAAAAAAAAAAAAAAAAAAAAAAAAAAAAAAAAAAAAAAAAAAAAAAAAAAAAAAAAAAAAAAAAAAAAAAAAAAAAAAAAAAAAAAAAAAAAAAAAAAAAAAAAAAAAAAAAAAAAAAAAAAAAAAAAAAAAAAAAAAAAAAAAAAAAAAAAAAAAAAAAAAAAAAAAAAAAAAAAAAAAAAAAAAAAAAAAAAAAAAAAAAAAAAAAAAAAAAAAAAAAAAAAAAAAAAAAAAAAAAAAAAAAAAAAAAAAAAAAAAAAAAAAAAAAAAAAAAAAAAAAAAAAAAAAAAAAAAAAAAAAAAAAAAAAAAAAAAAAAAAAAAAAAAAAAAAAAAAAAAAAAAAAAAAAAAAAAAAAAAAAAAAAAAAAAAAAAAAAAAAAAAAAAAAAAAAAAAAAAAAAAAAAAAAAAAAAAAAAAAAAAAAAAAAAAAAAAAAAAAAAAAAAAAAAAAAAAAAAAAAAAAAAAAAAAAAAAAAAAAAAAAAAAAAAAAAAAAAAAAAAAAAAAAAAAAAAAAAAAAAAAAAAAAAAAAAAAAAAAAAAAAAAAAAAAAAAAAAAAAAAAAAAAAAAAAAAAAAAAAAAAAAAAAAAAAAAAAAAAAAAAAAAAAAAAAAAAAAAAAAAAAAAAAAAAAAAAAAAAAAAAAAAAAAAAAAAAAAAAAAAAAAAAAAAAAAAAAAAAAAAAAAAAAAAAAAAAAAAAAAAAAAAAAAAAAAAAAAAAAAAAAAAAAAAAAAAAAAAAAAAAAAAAAAAAAAAAAAAAAAAAAAAAAAAAAAAAAAAAAAAAAAAAAAAAAAAAAAAAAAAAAAAAAAAAAAAAAAAAAAAAAAAAAAAAAAAAAAAAAAAAAAAAAAAAAAAAAAAAAAAAAAAAAAAAAAAAAAAAAAAAAAAAAAAAAAAAAAAAAAAAAAAAAAAAAAAAAAAAAAAAAAAAAAAAAAAAAAAAAAAAAAAAAAAAAAAAAAAAAAAAAAAAAAAAAAAAAAAAAAAAAAAAAAAAAAAAAAAAAAAAAAAAAAAAAAAAAAAAAAAAAAAAAAAAAAAAAAAAAAAAAAAAAAAAAAAAAAAAAAAAAAAAAAAAAAAAAAAAAAAAAAAAAAAAAAAAAAAAAAAAAAAAAAAAAAAAAAAAAAAAAAAAAAAAAAAAAAAAAAAAAAAAAAAAAAAAAAAAAAAAAAAAAAAAAAAAAAAAAAAAAAAAAAAAAAAAAAAAAAAAAAAAAAAAAAAAAAAAAAAAAAAAAAAAAAAAAAAAAAAAAAAAAAAAAAAAAAAAAAAAAAAAAAAAAAAAAAAAAAAAAAAAAAAAAAAAAAAAAAAAAAAAAAAAAAAAAAAAAAAAAAAAAAAAAAAAAAAAAAAAAAAAAAAAAAAAAAAAAAAAAAAAAAAAAAAAAAAAAAAAAAAAAAAAAAAAAAAAAAAAAAAAAAAAAAAAAAAAAAAAAAAAAAAAAAAAAAAAAAAAAAAAAAAAAAAAAAAAAAAAAAAAAAAAAAAAAAAAAAAAAAAAAAAAAAAAAAAAAAAAAAAAAAAAAAAAAAAAAAAAAAAAAAAAAAAAAAAAAAAAAAAAAAAAAAAAAAAAAAAAAAAAAAAAAAAAAAAAAAAAAAAAAAAAAAAAAAAAAAAAAAAAAAAAAAAAAAAAAAAAAAAAAAAAAAAAAAAAAAAAAAAAAAAAAAAAAAAAAAAAAAAAAAAAAAAAAAAAAAAAAAAAAAAAAAAAAAAAAAAAAAAAAAAAAAAAAAAAAAAAAAAAAAAAAAAAAAAAAAAAAAAAAAAAAAAAAAAAAAAAAAAAAAAAAAAAAAAAAAAAAAAAAAAAAAAAAAAAAAAAAAAAAAAAAAAAAAAAAAAAAAAAAAAAAAAAAAAAAAAAAAAAAAAAAAAAAAAAAAAAAAAAAAAAAAAAAAAAAAAAAAAAAAAAAAAAAAAAAAAAAAAAAAAAAAAAAAAAAAAAAAAAAAAAAAAAAAAAAAAAAAAAAAAAAAAAAAAAAAAAAAAAAAAAAAAAAAAAAAAAAAAAAAAAAAAAAAAAAAAAAAAAAAAAAAAAAAAAAAAAAAAAAAAAAAAAAAAAAAAAAAAAAAAAAAAAAAAAAAAAAAAAAAAAAAAAAAAAAAAAAAAAAAAAAAAAAAAAAAAAAAAAAAAAAAAAAAAAAAAAAAAAAAAAAAAAAAAAAAAAAAAAAAAAAAAAAAAAAAAAAAAAAAAAAAAAAAAAAAAAAAAAAAAAAAAAAAAAAAAAAAAAAAAAAAAAAAAAAAAAAAAAAAAAAAAAAAAAAAAAAAAAAAAAAAAAAAAAAAAAAAAAAAAAAAAAAAAAAAAAAAAAAAAAAAAAAAAAAAAAAAAAAAAAAAAAAAAAAAAAAAAAAAAAAAAAAAAAAAAAAAAAAAAAAAAAAAAAAAAAAAAAAAAAAAAAAAAAAAAAAAAAAAAAAAAAAAAAAAAAAAAAAAAAAAAAAAAAAAAAAAAAAAAAAAAAAAAAAAAAAAAAAAAAAAAAAAAAAAAAAAAAAAAAAAAAAAAAAAAAAAAAAAAAAAAAAAAAAAAAAAAAAAAAAAAAAAAAAAAAAAAAAAAAAAAAAAAAAAAAAAAAAAAAAAAAAAAAAAAAAAAAAAAAAAAAAAAAAAAAAAAAAAAAAAAAAAAAAAAAAAAAAAAAAAAAAAAAAAAAAAAAAAAAAAAAAAAAAAAAAAAAAAAAAAAAAAAAAAAAAAAAAAAAAAAAAAAAAAAAAAAAAAAAAAAAAAAAAAAAAAAAAAAAAAAAAAAAAAAAAAAAAAAAAAAAAAAAAAAAAAAAAAAAAAAAAAAAAAAAAAAAAAAAAAAAAAAAAAAAAAAAAAAAAAAAAAAAAAAAAAAAAAAAAAAAAAAAAAAAAAAAAAAAAAAAAAAAAAAAAAAAAAAAAAAAAAAAAAAAAAAAAAAAAAAAAAAAAAAAAAAAAAAAAAAAAAAAAAAAAAAAAAAAAAAAAAAAAAAAAAAAAAAAAAAAAAAAAAAAAAAAAAAAAAAAAAAAAAAAAAAAAAAAAAAAAAAAAAAAAAAAAAAAAAAAAAAAAAAAAAAAAAAAAAAAAAAAAAAAAAAAAAAAAAAAAAAAAAAAAAAAAAAAAAAAAAAAAAAAAAAAAAAAAAAAAAAAAAAAAAAAAAAAAAAAAAAAAAAAAAAAAAAAAAAAAAAAAAAAAAAAAAAAAAAAAAAAAAAAAAAAAAAAAAAAAAAAAAAAAAAAAAAAAAAAAAAAAAAAAAAAAAAAAAAAAAAAAAAAAAAAAAAAAAAAAAAAAAAAAAAAAAAAAAAAAAAAAAAAAAAAAAAAAAAAAAAAAAAAAAAAAAAAAAAAAAAAAAAAAAAAAAAAAAAAAAAAAAAAAAAAAAAAAAAAAAAAAAAAAAAAAAAAAAAAAAAAAAAAAAAAAAAAAAAAAAAAAAAAAAAAAAAAAAAAAAAAAAAAAAAAAAAAAAAAAAAAAAAAAAAAAAAAAAAAAAAAAAAAAAAAAAAAAAAAAAAAAAAAAAAAAAAAAAAAAAAAAAAAAAAAAAAAAAAAAAAAAAAAAAAAAAAAAAAAAAAAAAAAAAAAAAAAAAAAAAAAAAAAAAAAAAAAAAAAAAAAAAAAAAAAAAAAAAAAAAAAAAAAAAAAAAAAAAAAAAAAAAAAAAAAAAAAAAAAAAAAAAAAAAAAAAAAAAAAAAAAAAAAAAAAAAAAAAAAAAAAAAAAAAAAAAAAAAAAAAAAAAAAAAAAAAAAAAAAAAAAAAAAAAAAAAAAAAAAAAAAAAAAAAAAAAAAAAAAAAAAAAAAAAAAAAAAAAAAAAAAAAAAAAAAAAAAAAAAAAAAAAAAAAAAAAAAAAAAAAAAAAAAAAAAAAAAAAAAAAAAAAAAAAAAAAAAAAAAAAAAAAAAAAAAAAAAAAAAAAAAAAAAAAAAAAAAAAAAAAAAAAAAAAAAAAAAAAAAAAAAAAAAAAAAAAAAAAAAAAAAAAAAAAAAAAAAAAAAAAAAAAAAAAAAAAAAAAAAAAAAAAAAAAAAAAAAAAAAAAAAAAAAAAAAAAAAAAAAAAAAAAAAAAAAAAAAAAAAAAAAAAAAAAAAAAAAAAAAAAAAAAAAAAAAAAAAAAAAAAAAAAAAAAAAAAAAAAAAAAAAAAAAAAAAAAAAAAAAAAAAAAAAAAAAAAAAAAAAAAAAAAAAAAAAAAAAAAAAAAAAAAAAAAAAAAAAAAAAAAAAAAAAAAAAAAAAAAAAAAAAAAAAAAAAAAAAAAAAAAAAAAAAAAAAAAAAAAAAAAAAAAAAAAAAAAAAAAAAAAAAAAAAAAAAAAAAAAAAAAAAAAAAAAAAAAAAAAAAAAAAAAAAAAAAAAAAAAAAAAAAAAAAAAAAAAAAAAAAAAAAAAAAAAAAAAAAAAAAAAAAAAAAAAAAAAAAAAAAAAAAAAAAAAAAAAAAAAAAAAAAAAAAAAAAAAAAAAAAAAAAAAAAAAAAAAAAAAAAAAAAAAAAAAAAAAAAAAAAAAAAAAAAAAAAAAAAAAAAAAAAAAAAAAAAAAAAAAAAAAAAAAAAAAAAAAAAAAAAAAAAAAAAAAAAAAAAAAAAAAAAAAAAAAAAAAAAAAAAAAAAAAAAAAAAAAAAAAAAAAAAAAAAAAAAAAAAAAAAAAAAAAAAAAAAAAAAAAAAAAAAAAAAAAAAAAAAAAAAAAAAAAAAAAAAAAAAAAAAAAAAAAAAAAAAAAAAAAAAAAAAAAAAAAAAAAAAAAAAAAAAAAAAAAAAAAAAAAAAAAAAAAAAAAAAAAAAAAAAAAAAAAAAAAAAAAAAAAAAAAAAAAAAAAAAAAAAAAAAAAAAAAAAAAAAAAAAAAAAAAAAAAAAAAAAAAAAAAAAAAAAAAAAAAAAAAAAAAAAAAAAAAAAAAAAAAAAAAAAAAAAAAAAAAAAAAAAAAAAAAAAAAAAAAAAAAAAAAAAAAAAAAAAAAAAAAAAAAAAAAAAAAAAAAAAAAAAAAAAAAAAAAAAAAAAAAAAAAAAAAAAAAAAAAAAAAAAAAAAAAAAAAAAAAAAAAAAAAAAAAAAAAAAAAAAAAAAAAAAAAAAAAAAAAAAAAAAAAAAAAAAAAAAAAAAAAAAAAAAAAAAAAAAAAAAAAAAAAAAAAAAAAAAAAAAAAAAAAAAAAAAAAAAAAAAAAAAAAAAAAAAAAAAAAAAAAAAAAAAAAAAAAAAAAAAAAAAAAAAAAAAAAAAAAAAAAAAAAAAAAAAAAAAAAAAAAAAAAAAAAAAAAAAAAAAAAAAAAAAAAAAAAAAAAAAAAAAAAAAAAAAAAAAAAAAAAAAAAAAAAAAAAAAAAAAAAAAAAAAAAAAAAAAAAAAAAAAAAAAAAAAAAAAAAAAAAAAAAAAAAAAAAAAAAAAAAAAAAAAAAAAAAAAAAAAAAAAAAAAAAAAAAAAAAAAAAAAAAAAAAAAAAAAAAAAAAAAAAAAAAAAAAAAAAAAAAAAAAAAAAAAAAAAAAAAAAAAAAAAAAAAAAAAAAAAAAAAAAAAAAAAAAAAAAAAAAAAAAAAAAAAAAAAAAAAAAAAAAAAAAAAAAAAAAAAAAAAAAAAAAAAAAAAAAAAAAAAAAAAAAAAAAAAAAAAAAAAAAAAAAAAAAAAAAAAAAAAAAAAAAAAAAAAAAAAAAAAAAAAAAAAAAAAAAAAAAAAAAAAAAAAAAAAAAAAAAAAAAAAAAAAAAAAAAAAAAAAAAAAAAAAAAAAAAAAAAAAAAAAAAAAAAAAAAAAAAAAAAAAAAAAAAAAAAAAAAAAAAAAAAAAAAAAAAAAAAAAAAAAAAAAAAAAAAAAAAAAAAAAAAAAAAAAAAAAAAAAAAAAAAAAAAAAAAAAAAAAAAAAAAAAAAAAAAAAAAAAAAAAAAAAAAAAAAAAAAAAAAAAAAAAAAAAAAAAAAAAAAAAAAAAAAAAAAAAAAAAAAAAAAAAAAAAAAAAAAAAAAAAAAAAAAAAAAAAAAAAAAAAAAAAAAAAAAAAAAAAAAAAAAAAAAAAAAAAAAAAAAAAAAAAAAAAAAAAAAAAAAAAAAAAAAAAAAAAAAAAAAAAAAAAAAAAAAAAAAAAAAAAAAAAAAAAAAAAAAAAAAAAAAAAAAAAAAAAAAAAAAAAAAAAAAAAAAAAAAAAAAAAAAAAAAAAAAAAAAAAAAAAAAAAAAAAAAAAAAAAAAAAAAAAAAAAAAAAAAAAAAAAAAAAAAAAAAAAAAAAAAAAAAAAAAAAAAAAAAAAAAAAAAAAAAAAAAAAAAAAAAAAAAAAAAAAAAAAAAAAAAAAAAAAAAAAAAAAAAAAAAAAAAAAAAAAAAAAAAAAAAAAAAAAAAAAAAAAAAAAAAAAAAAAAAAAAAAAAAAAAAAAAAAAAAAAAAAAAAAAAAAAAAAAAAAAAAAAAAAAAAAAAAAAAAAAAAAAAAAAAAAAAAAAAAAAAAAAAAAAAAAAAAAAAAAAAAAAAAAAAAAAAAAAAAAAAAAAAAAAAAAAAAAAAAAAAAAAAAAAAAAAAAAAAAAAAAAAAAAAAAAAAAAAAAAAAAAAAAAAAAAAAAAAAAAAAAAAAAAAAAAAAAAAAAAAAAAAAAAAAAAAAAAAAAAAAAAAAAAAAAAAAAAAAAAAAAAAAAAAAAAAAAAAAAAAAAAAAAAAAAAAAAAAAAAAAAAAAAAAAAAAAAAAAAAAAAAAAAAAAAAAAAAAAAAAAAAAAAAAAAAAAAAAAAAAAAAAAAAAAAAAAAAAAAAAAAAAAAAAAAAAAAAAAAAAAAAAAAAAAAAAAAAAAAAAAAAAAAAAAAAAAAAAAAAAAAAAAAAAAAAAAAAAAAAAAAAAAAAAAAAAAAAAAAAAAAAAAAAAAAAAAAAAAAAAAAAAAAAAAAAAAAAAAAAAAAAAAAAAAAAAAAAAAAAAAAAAAAAAAAAAAAAAAAAAAAAAAAAAAAAAAAAAAAAAAAAAAAAAAAAAAAAAAAAAAAAAAAAAAAAAAAAAAAAAAAAAAAAAAAAAAAAAAAAAAAAAAAAAAAAAAAAAAAAAAAAAAAAAAAAAAAAAAAAAAAAAAAAAAAAAAAAAAAAAAAAAAAAAAAAAAAAAAAAAAAAAAAAAAAAAAAAAAAAAAAAAAAAAAAAAAAAAAAAAAAAAAAAAAAAAAAAAAAAAAAAAAAAAAAAAAAAAAAAAAAAAAAAAAAAAAAAAAAAAAAAAAAAAAAAAAAAAAAAAAAAAAAAAAAAAAAAAAAAAAAAAAAAAAAAAAAAAAAAAAAAAAAAAAAAAAAAAAAAAAAAAAAAAAAAAAAAAAAAAAAAAAAAAAAAAAAAAAAAAAAAAAAAAAAAAAAAAAAAAAAAAAAAAAAAAAAAAAAAAAAAAAAAAAAAAAAAAAAAAAAAAAAAAAAAAAAAAAAAAAAAAAAAAAAAAAAAAAAAAAAAAAAAAAAAAAAAAAAAAAAAAAAAAAAAAAAAAAAAAAAAAAAAAAAAAAAAAAAAAAAAAAAAAAAAAAAAAAAAAAAAAAAAAAAAAAAAAAAAAAAAAAAAAAAAAAAAAAAAAAAAAAAAAAAAAAAAAAAAAAAAAAAAAAAAAAAAAAAAAAAAAAAAAAAAAAAAAAAAAAAAAAAAAAAAAAAAAAAAAAAAAAAAAAAAAAAAAAAAAAAAAAAAAAAAAAAAAAAAAAAAAAAAAAAAAAAAAAAAAAAAAAAAAAAAAAAAAAAAAAAAAAAAAAAAAAAAAAAAAAAAAAAAAAAAAAAAAAAAAAAAAAAAAAAAAAAAAAAAAAAAAAAAAAAAAAAAAAAAAAAAAAAAAAAAAAAAAAAAAAAAAAAAAAAAAAAAAAAAAAAAAAAAAAAAAAAAAAAAAAAAAAAAAAAAAAAAAAAAAAAAAAAAAAAAAAAAAAAAAAAAAAAAAAAAAAAAAAAAAAAAAAAAAAAAAAAAAAAAAAAAAAAAAAAAAAAAAAAAAAAAAAAAAAAAAAAAAAAAAAAAAAAAAAAAAAAAAAAAAAAAAAAAAAAAAAAAAAAAAAAAAAAAAAAAAAAAAAAAAAAAAAAAAAAAAAAAAAAAAAAAAAAAAAAAAAAAAAAAAAAAAAAAAAAAAAAAAAAAAAAAAAAAAAAAAAAAAAAAAAAAAAAAAAAAAAAAAAAAAAAAAAAAAAAAAAAAAAAAAAAAAAAAAAAAAAAAAAAAAAAAAAAAAAAAAAAAAAAAAAAAAAAAAAAAAAAAAAAAAAAAAAAAAAAAAAAAAAAAAAAAAAAAAAAAAAAAAAAAAAAAAAAAAAAAAAAAAAAAAAAAAAAAAAAAAAAAAAAAAAAAAAAAAAAAAAAAAAAAAAAAAAAAAAAAAAAAAAAAAAAAAAAAAAAAAAAAAAAAAAAAAAAAAAAAAAAAAAAAAAAAAAAAAAAAAAAAAAAAAAAAAAAAAAAAAAAAAAAAAAAAAAAAAAAAAAAAAAAAAAAAAAAAAAAAAAAAAAAAAAAAAAAAAAAAAAAAAAAAAAAAAAAAAAAAAAAAAAAAAAAAAAAAAAAAAAAAAAAAAAAAAAAAAAAAAAAAAAAAAAAAAAAAAAAAAAAAAAAAAAAAAAAAAAAAAAAAAAAAAAAAAAAAAAAAAAAAAAAAAAAAAAAAAAAAAAAAAAAAAAAAAAAAAAAAAAAAAAAAAAAAAAAAAAAAAAAAAAAAAAAAAAAAAAAAAAAAAAAAAAAAAAAAAAAAAAAAAAAAAAAAAAAAAAAAAAAAAAAAAAAAAAAAAAAAAAAAAAAAAAAAAAAAAAAAAAAAAAAAAAAAAAAAAAAAAAAAAAAAAAAAAAAAAAAAAAAAAAAAAAAAAAAAAAAAAAAAAAAAAAAAAAAAAAAAAAAAAAAAAAAAAAAAAAAAAAAAAAAAAAAAAAAAAAAAAAAAAAAAAAAAAAAAAAAAAAAAAAAAAAAAAAAAAAAAAAAAAAAAAAAAAAAAAAAAAAAAAAAAAAAAAAAAAAAAAAAAAAAAAAAAAAAAAAAAAAAAAAAAAAAAAAAAAAAAAAAAAAAAAAAAAAAAAAAAAAAAAAAAAAAAAAAAAAAAAAAAAAAAAAAAAAAAAAAAAAAAAAAAAAAAAAAAAAAAAAAAAAAAAAAAAAAAAAAAAAAAAAAAAAAAAAAAAAAAAAAAAAAAAAAAAAAAAAAAAAAAAAAAAAAAAAAAAAAAAAAAAAAAAAAAAAAAAAAAAAAAAAAAAAAAAAAAAAAAAAAAAAAAAAAAAAAAAAAAAAAAAAAAAAAAAAAAAAAAAAAAAAAAAAAAAAAAAAAAAAAAAAAAAAAAAAAAAAAAAAAAAAAAAAAAAAAAAAAAAAAAAAAAAAAAAAAAAAAAAAAAAAAAAAAAAAAAAAAAAAAAAAAAAAAAAAAAAAAAAAAAAAAAAAAAAAAAAAAAAAAAAAAAAAAAAAAAAAAAAAAAAAAAAAAAAAAAAAAAAAAAAAAAAAAAAAAAAAAAAAAAAAAAAAAAAAAAAAAAAAAAAAAAAAAAAAAAAAAAAAAAAAAAAAAAAAAAAAAAAAAAAAAAAAAAAAAAAAAAAAAAAAAAAAAAAAAAAAAAAAAAAAAAAAAAAAAAAAAAAAAAAAAAAAAAAAAAAAAAAAAAAAAAAAAAAAAAAAAAAAAAAAAAAAAAAAAAAAAAAAAAAAAAAAAAAAAAAAAAAAAAAAAAAAAAAAAAAAAAAAAAAAAAAAAAAAAAAAAAAAAAAAAAAAAAAAAAAAAAAAAAAAAAAAAAAAAAAAAAAAAAAAAAAAAAAAAAAAAAAAAAAAAAAAAAAAAAAAAAAAAAAAAAAAAAAAAAAAAAAAAAAAAAAAAAAAAAAAAAAAAAAAAAAAAAAAAAAAAAAAAAAAAAAAAAAAAAAAAAAAAAAAAAAAAAAAAAAAAAAAAAAAAAAAAAAAAAAAAAAAAAAAAAAAAAAAAAAAAAAAAAAAAAAAAAAAAAAAAAAAAAAAAAAAAAAAAAAAAAAAAAAAAAAAAAAAAAAAAAAAAAAAAAAAAAAAAAAAAAAAAAAAAAAAAAAAAAAAAAAAAAAAAAAAAAAAAAAAAAAAAAAAAAAAAAAAAAAAAAAAAAAAAAAAAAAAAAAAAAAAAAAAAAAAAAAAAAAAAAAAAAAAAAAAAAAAAAAAAAAAAAAAAAAAAAAAAAAAAAAAAAAAAAAAAAAAAAAAAAAAAAAAAAAAAAAAAAAAAAAAAAAAAAAAAAAAAAAAAAAAAAAAAAAAAAAAAAAAAAAAAAAAAAAAAAAAAAAAAAAAAAAAAAAAAAAAAAAAAAAAAAAAAAAAAAAAAAAAAAAAAAAAAAAAAAAAAAAAAAAAAAAAAAAAAAAAAAAAAAAAAAAAAAAAAAAAAAAAAAAAAAAAAAAAAAAAAAAAAAAAAAAAAAAAAAAAAAAAAAAAAAAAAAAAAAAAAAAAAAAAAAAAAAAAAAAAAAAAAAAAAAAAAAAAAAAAAAAAAAAAAAAAAAAAAAAAAAAAAAAAAAAAAAAAAAAAAAAAAAAAAAAAAAAAAAAAAAAAAAAAAAAAAAAAAAAAAAAAAAAAAAAAAAAAAAAAAAAAAAAAAAAAAAAAAAAAAAAAAAAAAAAAAAAAAAAAAAAAAAAAAAAAAAAAAAAAAAAAAAAAAAAAAAAAAAAAAAAAAAAAAAAAAAAAAAAAAAAAAAAAAAAAAAAAAAAAAAAAAAAAAAAAAAAAAAAAAAAAAAAAAAAAAAAAAAAAAAAAAAAAAAAAAAAAAAAAAAAAAAAAAAAAAAAAAAAAAAAAAAAAAAAAAAAAAAAAAAAAAAAAAAAAAAAAAAAAAAAAAAAAAAAAAAAAAAAAAAAAAAAAAAAAAAAAAAAAAAAAAAAAAAAAAAAAAAAAAAAAAAAAAAAAAAAAAAAAAAAAAAAAAAAAAAAAAAAAAAAAAAAAAAAAAAAAAAAAAAAAAAAAAAAAAAAAAAAAAAAAAAAAAAAAAAAAAAAAAAAAAAAAAAAAAAAAAAAAAAAAAAAAAAAAAAAAAAAAAAAAAAAAAAAAAAAAAAAAAAAAAAAAAAAAAAAAAAAAAAAAAAAAAAAAAAAAAAAAAAAAAAAAAAAAAAAAAAAAAAAAAAAAAAAAAAAAAAAAAAAAAAAAAAAAAAAAAAAAAAAAAAAAAAAAAAAAAAAAAAAAAAAAAAAAAAAAAAAAAAAAAAAAAAAAAAAAAAAAAAAAAAAAAAAAAAAAAAAAAAAAAAAAAAAAAAAAAAAAAAAAAAAAAAAAAAAAAAAAAAAAAAAAAAAAAAAAAAAAAAAAAAAAAAAAAAAAAAAAAAAAAAAAAAAAAAAAAAAAAAAAAAAAAAAAAAAAAAAAAAAAAAAAAAAAAAAAAAAAAAAAAAAAAAAAAAAAAAAAAAAAAAAAAAAAAAAAAAAAAAAAAAAAAAAAAAAAAAAAAAAAAAAAAAAAAAAAAAAAAAAAAAAAAAAAAAAAAAAAAAAAAAAAAAAAAAAAAAAAAAAAAAAAAAAAAAAAAAAAAAAAAAAAAAAAAAAAAAAAAAAAAAAAAAAAAAAAAAAAAAAAAAAAAAAAAAAAAAAAAAAAAAAAAAAAAAAAAAAAAAAAAAAAAAAAAAAAAAAAAAAAAAAAAAAAAAAAAAAAAAAAAAAAAAAAAAAAAAAAAAAAAAAAAAAAAAAAAAAAAAAAAAAAAAAAAAAAAAAAAAAAAAAAAAAAAAAAAAAAAAAAAAAAAAAAAAAAAAAAAAAAAAAAAAAAAAAAAAAAAAAAAAAAAAAAAAAAAAAAAAAAAAAAAAAAAAAAAAAAAAAAAAAAAAAAAAAAAAAAAAAAAAAAAAAAAAAAAAAAAAAAAAAAAAAAAAAAAAAAAAAAAAAAAAAAAAAAAAAAAAAAAAAAAAAAAAAAAAAAAAAAAAAAAAAAAAAAAAAAAAAAAAAAAAAAAAAAAAAAAAAAAAAAAAAAAAAAAAAAAAAAAAAAAAAAAAAAAAAAAAAAAAAAAAAAAAAAAAAAAAAAAAAAAAAAAAAAAAAAAAAAAAAAAAAAAAAAAAAAAAAAAAAAAAAAAAAAAAAAAAAAAAAAAAAAAAAAAAAAAAAAAAAAAAAAAAAAAAAAAAAAAAAAAAAAAAAAAAAAAAAAAAAAAAAAAAAAAAAAAAAAAAAAAAAAAAAAAAAAAAAAAAAAAAAAAAAAAAAAAAAAAAAAAAAAAAAAAAAAAAAAAAAAAAAAAAAAAAAAAAAAAAAAAAAAAAAAAAAAAAAAAAAAAAAAAAAAAAAAAAAAAAAAAAAAAAAAAAAAAAAAAAAAAAAAAAAAAAAAAAAAAAAAAAAAAAAAAAAAAAAAAAAAAAAAAAAAAAAAAAAAAAAAAAAAAAAAAAAAAAAAAAAAAAAAAAAAAAAAAAAAAAAAAAAAAAAAAAAAAAAAAAAAAAAAAAAAAAAAAAAAAAAAAAAAAAAAAAAAAAAAAAAAAAAAAAAAAAAAAAAAAAAAAAAAAAAAAAAAAAAAAAAAAAAAAAAAAAAAAAAAAAAAAAAAAAAAAAAAAAAAAAAAAAAAAAAAAAAAAAAAAAAAAAAAAAAAAAAAAAAAAAAAAAAAAAAAAAAAAAAAAAAAAAAAAAAAAAAAAAAAAAAAAAAAAAAAAAAAAAAAAAAAAAAAAAAAAAAAAAAAAAAAAAAAAAAAAAAAAAAAAAAAAAAAAAAAAAAAAAAAAAAAAAAAAAAAAAAAAAAAAAAAAAAAAAAAAAAAAAAAAAAAAAAAAAAAAAAAAAAAAAAAAAAAAAAAAAAAAAAAAAAAAAAAAAAAAAAAAAAAAAAAAAAAAAAAAAAAAAAAAAAAAAAAAAAAAAAAAAAAAAAAAAAAAAAAAAAAAAAAAAAAAAAAAAAAAAAAAAAAAAAAAAAAAAAAAAAAAAAAAAAAAAAAAAAAAAAAAAAAAAAAAAAAAAAAAAAAAAAAAAAAAAAAAAAAAAAAAAAAAAAAAAAAAAAAAAAAAAAAAAAAAAAAAAAAAAAAAAAAAAAAAAAAAAAAAAAAAAAAAAAAAAAAAAAAAAAAAAAAAAAAAAAAAAAAAAAAAAAAAAAAAAAAAAAAAAAAAAAAAAAAAAAAAAAAAAAAAAAAAAAAAAAAAAAAAAAAAAAAAAAAAAAAAAAAAAAAAAAAAAAAAAAAAAAAAAAAAAAAAAAAAAAAAAAAAAAAAAAAAAAAAAAAAAAAAAAAAAAAAAAAAAAAAAAAAAAAAAAAAAAAAAAAAAAAAAAAAAAAAAAAAAAAAAAAAAAAAAAAAAAAAAAAAAAAAAAAAAAAAAAAAAAAAAAAAAAAAAAAAAAAAAAAAAAAAAAAAAAAAAAAAAAAAAAAAAAAAAAAAAAAAAAAAAAAAAAAAAAAAAAAAAAAAAAAAAAAAAAAAAAAAAAAAAAAAAAAAAAAAAAAAAAAAAAAAAAAAAAAAAAAAAAAAAAAAAAAAAAAAAAAAAAAAAAAAAAAAAAAAAAAAAAAAAAAAAAAAAAAAAAAAAAAAAAAAAAAAAAAAAAAAAAAAAAAAAAAAAAAAAAAAAAAAAAAAAAAAAAAAAAAAAAAAAAAAAAAAAAAAAAAAAAAAAAAAAAAAAAAAAAAAAAAAAAAAAAAAAAAAAAAAAAAAAAAAAAAAAAAAAAAAAAAAAAAAAAAAAAAAAAAAAAAAAAAAAAAAAAAAAAAAAAAAAAAAAAAAAAAAAAAAAAAAAAAAAAAAAAAAAAAAAAAAAAAAAAAAAAAAAAAAAAAAAAAAAAAAAAAAAAAAAAAAAAAAAAAAAAAAAAAAAAAAAAAAAAAAAAAAAAAAAAAAAAAAAAAAAAAAAAAAAAAAAAAAAAAAAAAAAAAAAAAAAAAAAAAAAAAAAAAAAAAAAAAAAAAAAAAAAAAAAAAAAAAAAAAAAAAAAAAAAAAAAAAAAAAAAAAAAAAAAAAAAAAAAAAAAAAAAAAAAAAAAAAAAAAAAAAAAAAAAAAAAAAAAAAAAAAAAAAAAAAAAAAAAAAAAAAAAAAAAAAAAAAAAAAAAAAAAAAAAAAAAAAAAAAAAAAAAAAAAAAAAAAAAAAAAAAAAAAAAAAAAAAAAAAAAAAAAAAAAAAAAAAAAAAAAAAAAAAAAAAAAAAAAAAAAAAAAAAAAAAAAAAAAAAAAAAAAAAAAAAAAAAAAAAAAAAAAAAAAAAAAAAAAAAAAAAAAAAAAAAAAAAAAAAAAAAAAAAAAAAAAAAAAAAAAAAAAAAAAAAAAAAAAAAAAAAAAAAAAAAAAAAAAAAAAAAAAAAAAAAAAAAAAAAAAAAAAAAAAAAAAAAAAAAAAAAAAAAAAAAAAAAAAAAAAAAAAAAAAAAAAAAAAAAAAAAAAAAAAAAAAAAAAAAAAAAAAAAAAAAAAAAAAAAAAAAAAAAAAAAAAAAAAAAAAAAAAAAAAAAAAAAAAAAAAAAAAAAAAAAAAAAAAAAAAAAAAAAAAAAAAAAAAAAAAAAAAAAAAAAAAAAAAAAAAAAAAAAAAAAAAAAAAAAAAAAAAAAAAAAAAAAAAAAAAAAAAAAAAAAAAAAAAAAAAAAAAAAAAAAAAAAAAAAAAAAAAAAAAAAAAAAAAAAAAAAAAAAAAAAAAAAAAAAAAAAAAAAAAAAAAAAAAAAAAAAAAAAAAAAAAAAAAAAAAAAAAAAAAAAAAAAAAAAAAAAAAAAAAAAAAAAAAAAAAAAAAAAAAAAAAAAAAAAAAAAAAAAAAAAAAAAAAAAAAAAAAAAAAAAAAAAAAAAAAAAAAAAAAAAAAAAAAAAAAAAAAAAAAAAAAAAAAAAAAAAAAAAAAAAAAAAAAAAAAAAAAAAAAAAAAAAAAAAAAAAAAAAAAAAAAAAAAAAAAAAAAAAAAAAAAAAAAAAAAAAAAAAAAAAAAAAAAAAAAAAAAAAAAAAAAAAAAAAAAAAAAAAAAAAAAAAAAAAAAAAAAAAAAAAAAAAAAAAAAAAAAAAAAAAAAAAAAAAAAAAAAAAAAAAAAAAAAAAAAAAAAAAAAAAAAAAAAAAAAAAAAAAAAAAAAAAAAAAAAAAAAAAAAAAAAAAAAAAAAAAAAAAAAAAAAAAAAAAAAAAAAAAAAAAAAAAAAAAAAAAAAAAAAAAAAAAAAAAAAAAAAAAAAAAAAAAAAAAAAAAAAAAAAAAAAAAAAAAAAAAAAAAAAAAAAAAAAAAAAAAAAAAAAAAAAAAAAAAAAAAAAAAAAAAAAAAAAAAAAAAAAAAAAAAAAAAAAAAAAAAAAAAAAAAAAAAAAAAAAAAAAAAAAAAAAAAAAAAAAAAAAAAAAAAAAAAAAAAAAAAAAAAAAAAAAAAAAAAAAAAAAAAAAAAAAAAAAAAAAAAAAAAAAAAAAAAAAAAAAAAAAAAAAAAAAAAAAAAAAAAAAAAAAAAAAAAAAAAAAAAAAAAAAAAAAAAAAAAAAAAAAAAAAAAAAAAAAAAAAAAAAAAAAAAAAAAAAAAAAAAAAAAAAAAAAAAAAAAAAAAAAAAAAAAAAAAAAAAAAAAAAAAAAAAAAAAAAAAAAAAAAAAAAAAAAAAAAAAAAAAAAAAAAAAAAAAAAAAAAAAAAAAAAAAAAAAAAAAAAAAAAAAAAAAAAAAAAAAAAAAAAAAAAAAAAAAAAAAAAAAAAAAAAAAAAAAAAAAAAAAAAAAAAAAAAAAAAAAAAAAAAAAAAAAAAAAAAAAAAAAAAAAAAAAAAAAAAAAAAAAAAAAAAAAAAAAAAAAAAAAAAAAAAAAAAAAAAAAAAAAAAAAAAAAAAAAAAAAAAAAAAAAAAAAAAAAAAAAAAAAAAAAAAAAAAAAAAAAAAAAAAAAAAAAAAAAAAAAAAAAAAAAAAAAAAAAAAAAAAAAAAAAAAAAAAAAAAAAAAAAAAAAAAAAAAAAAAAAAAAAAAAAAAAAAAAAAAAAAAAAAAAAAAAAAAAAAAAAAAAAAAAAAAAAAAAAAAAAAAAAAAAAAAAAAAAAAAAAAAAAAAAAAAAAAAAAAAAAAAAAAAAAAAAAAAAAAAAAAAAAAAAAAAAAAAAAAAAAAAAAAAAAAAAAAAAAAAAAAAAAAAAAAAAAAAAAAAAAAAAAAAAAAAAAAAAAAAAAAAAAAAAAAAAAAAAAAAAAAAAAAAAAAAAAAAAAAAAAAAAAAAAAAAAAAAAAAAAAAAAAAAAAAAAAAAAAAAAAAAAAAAAAAAAAAAAAAAAAAAAAAAAAAAAAAAAAAAAAAAAAAAAAAAAAAAAAAAAAAAAAAAAAAAAAAAAAAAAAAAAAAAAAAAAAAAAAAAAAAAAAAAAAAAAAAAAAAAAAAAAAAAAAAAAAAAAAAAAAAAAAAAAAAAAAAAAAAAAAAAAAAAAAAAAAAAAAAAAAAAAAAAAAAAAAAAAAAAAAAAAAAAAAAAAAAAAAAAAAAAAAAAAAAAAAAAAAAAAAAAAAAAAAAAAAAAAAAAAAAAAAAAAAAAAAAAAAAAAAAAAAAAAAAAAAAAAAAAAAAAAAAAAAAAAAAAAAAAAAAAAAAAAAAAAAAAAAAAAAAAAAAAAAAAAAAAAAAAAAAAAAAAAAAAAAAAAAAAAAAAAAAAAAAAAAAAAAAAAAAAAAAAAAAAAAAAAAAAAAAAAAAAAAAAAAAAAAAAAAAAAAAAAAAAAAAAAAAAAAAAAAAAAAAAAAAAAAAAAAAAAAAAAAAAAAAAAAAAAAAAAAAAAAAAAAAAAAAAAAAAAAAAAAAAAAAAAAAAAAAAAAAAAAAAAAAAAAAAAAAAAAAAAAAAAAAAAAAAAAAAAAAAAAAAAAAAAAAAAAAAAAAAAAAAAAAAAAAAAAAAAAAAAAAAAAAAAAAAAAAAAAAAAAAAAAAAAAAAAAAAAAAAAAAAAAAAAAAAAAAAAAAAAAAAAAAAAAAAAAAAAAAAAAAAAAAAAAAAAAAAAAAAAAAAAAAAAAAAAAAAAAAAAAAAAAAAAAAAAAAAAAAAAAAAAAAAAAAAAAAAAAAAAAAAAAAAAAAAAAAAAAAAAAAAAAAAAAAAAAAAAAAAAAAAAAAAAAAAAAAAAAAAAAAAAAAAAAAAAAAAAAAAAAAAAAAAAAAAAAAAAAAAAAAAAAAAAAAAAAAAAAAAAAAAAAAAAAAAAAAAAAAAAAAAAAAAAAAAAAAAAAAAAAAAAAAAAAAAAAAAAAAAAAAAAAAAAAAAAAAAAAAAAAAAAAAAAAAAAAAAAAAAAAAAAAAAAAAAAAAAAAAAAAAAAAAAAAAAAAAAAAAAAAAAAAAAAAAAAAAAAAAAAAAAAAAAAAAAAAAAAAAAAAAAAAAAAAAAAAAAAAAAAAAAAAAAAAAAAAAAAAAAAAAAAAAAAAAAAAAAAAAAAAAAAAAAAAAAAAAAAAAAAAAAAAAAAAAAAAAAAAAAAAAAAAAAAAAAAAAAAAAAAAAAAAAAAAAAAAAAAAAAAAAAAAAAAAAAAAAAAAAAAAAAAAAAAAAAAAAAAAAAAAAAAAAAAAAAAAAAAAAAAAAAAAAAAAAAAAAAAAAAAAAAAAAAAAAAAAAAAAAAAAAAAAAAAAAAAAAAAAAAAAAAAAAAAAAAAAAAAAAAAAAAAAAAAAAAAAAAAAAAAAAAAAAAAAAAAAAAAAAAAAAAAAAAAAAAAAAAAAAAAAAAAAAAAAAAAAAAAAAAAAAAAAAAAAAAAAAAAAAAAAAAAAAAAAAAAAAAAAAAAAAAAAAAAAAAAAAAAAAAAAAAAAAAAAAAAAAAAAAAAAAAAAAAAAAAAAAAAAAAAAAAAAAAAAAAAAAAAAAAAAAAAAAAAAAAAAAAAAAAAAAAAAAAAAAAAAAAAAAAAAAAAAAAAAAAAAAAAAAAAAAAAAAAAAAAAAAAAAAAAAAAAAAAAAAAAAAAAAAAAAAAAAAAAAAAAAAAAAAAAAAAAAAAAAAAAAAAAAAAAAAAAAAAAAAAAAAAAAAAAAAAAAAAAAAAAAAAAAAAAAAAAAAAAAAAAAAAAAAAAAAAAAAAAAAAAAAAAAAAAAAAAAAAAAAAAAAAAAAAAAAAAAAAAAAAAAAAAAAAAAAAAAAAAAAAAAAAAAAAAAAAAAAAAAAAAAAAAAAAAAAAAAAAAAAAAAAAAAAAAAAAAAAAAAAAAAAAAAAAAAAAAAAAAAAAAAAAAAAAAAAAAAAAAAAAAAAAAAAAAAAAAAAAAAAAAAAAAAAAAAAAAAAAAAAAAAAAAAAAAAAAAAAAAAAAAAAAAAAAAAAAAAAAAAAAAAAAAAAAAAAAAAAAAAAAAAAAAAAAAAAAAAAAAAAAAAAAAAAAAAAAAAAAAAAAAAAAAAAAAAAAAAAAAAAAAAAAAAAAAAAAAAAAAAAAAAAAAAAAAAAAAAAAAAAAAAAAAAAAAAAAAAAAAAAAAAAAAAAAAAAAAAAAAAAAAAAAAAAAAAAAAAAAAAAAAAAAAAAAAAAAAAAAAAAAAAAAAAAAAAAAAAAAAAAAAAAAAAAAAAAAAAAAAAAAAAAAAAAAAAAAAAAAAAAAAAAAAAAAAAAAAAAAAAAAAAAAAAAAAAAAAAAAAAAAAAAAAAAAAAAAAAAAAAAAAAAAAAAAAAAAAAAAAAAAAAAAAAAAAAAAAAAAAAAAAAAAAAAAAAAAAAAAAAAAAAAAAAAAAAAAAAAAAAAAAAAAAAAAAAAAAAAAAAAAAAAAAAAAAAAAAAAAAAAAAAAAAAAAAAAAAAAAAAAAAAAAAAAAAAAAAAAAAAAAAAAAAAAAAAAAAAAAAAAAAAAAAAAAAAAAAAAAAAAAAAAAAAAAAAAAAAAAAAAAAAAAAAAAAAAAAAAAAAAAAAAAAAAAAAAAAAAAAAAAAAAAAAAAAAAAAAAAAAAAAAAAAAAAAAAAAAAAAAAAAAAAAAAAAAAAAAAAAAAAAAAAAAAAAAAAAAAAAAAAAAAAAAAAAAAAAAAAAAAAAAAAAAAAAAAAAAAAAAAAAAAAAAAAAAAAAAAAAAAAAAAAAAAAAAAAAAAAAAAAAAAAAAAAAAAAAAAAAAAAAAAAAAAAAAAAAAAAAAAAAAAAAAAAAAAAAAAAAAAAAAAAAAAAAAAAAAAAAAAAAAAAAAAAAAAAAAAAAAAAAAAAAAAAAAAAAAAAAAAAAAAAAAAAAAAAAAAAAAAAAAAAAAAAAAAAAAAAAAAAAAAAAAAAAAAAAAAAAAAAAAAAAAAAAAAAAAAAAAAAAAAAAAAAAAAAAAAAAAAAAAAAAAAAAAAAAAAAAAAAAAAAAAAAAAAAAAAAAAAAAAAAAAAAAAAAAAAAAAAAAAAAAAAAAAAAAAAAAAAAAAAAAAAAAAAAAAAAAAAAAAAAAAAAAAAAAAAAAAAAAAAAAAAAAAAAAAAAAAAAAAAAAAAAAAAAAAAAAAAAAAAAAAAAAAAAAAAAAAAAAAAAAAAAAAAAAAAAAAAAAAAAAAAAAAAAAAAAAAAAAAAAAAAAAAAAAAAAAAAAAAAAAAAAAAAAAAAAAAAAAAAAAAAAAAAAAAAAAAAAAAAAAAAAAAAAAAAAAAAAAAAAAAAAAAAAAAAAAAAAAAAAAAAAAAAAAAAAAAAAAAAAAAAAAAAAAAAAAAAAAAAAAAAAAAAAAAAAAAAAAAAAAAAAAAAAAAAAAAAAAAAAAAAAAAAAAAAAAAAAAAAAAAAAAAAAAAAAAAAAAAAAAAAAAAAAAAAAAAAAAAAAAAAAAAAAAAAAAAAAAAAAAAAAAAAAAAAAAAAAAAAAAAAAAAAAAAAAAAAAAAAAAAAAAAAAAAAAAAAAAAAAAAAAAAAAAAAAAAAAAAAAAAAAAAAAAAAAAAAAAAAAAAAAAAAAAAAAAAAAAAAAAAAAAAAAAAAAAAAAAAAAAAAAAAAAAAAAAAAAAAAAAAAAAAAAAAAAAAAAAAAAAAAAAAAAAAAAAAAAAAAAAAAAAAAAAAAAAAAAAAAAAAAAAAAAAAAAAAAAAAAAAAAAAAAAAAAAAAAAAAAAAAAAAAAAAAAAAAAAAAAAAAAAAAAAAAAAAAAAAAAAAAAAAAAAAAAAAAAAAAAAAAAAAAAAAAAAAAAAAAAAAAAAAAAAAAAAAAAAAAAAAAAAAAAAAAAAAAAAAAAAAAAAAAAAAAAAAAAAAAAAAAAAAAAAAAAAAAAAAAAAAAAAAAAAAAAAAAAAAAAAAAAAAAAAAAAAAAAAAAAAAAAAAAAAAAAAAAAAAAAAAAAAAAAAAAAAAAAAAAAAAAAAAAAAAAAAAAAAAAAAAAAAAAAAAAAAAAAAAAAAAAAAAAAAAAAAAAAAAAAAAAAAAAAAAAAAAAAAAAAAAAAAAAAAAAAAAAAAAAAAAAAAAAAAAAAAAAAAAAAAAAAAAAAAAAAAAAAAAAAAAAAAAAAAAAAAAAAAAAAAAAAAAAAAAAAAAAAAAAAAAAAAAAAAAAAAAAAAAAAAAAAAAAAAAAAAAAAAAAAAAAAAAAAAAAAAAAAAAAAAAAAAAAAAAAAAAAAAAAAAAAAAAAAAAAAAAAAAAAAAAAAAAAAAAAAAAAAAAAAAAAAAAAAAAAAAAAAAAAAAAAAAAAAAAAAAAAAAAAAAAAAAAAAAAAAAAAAAAAAAAAAAAAAAAAAAAAAAAAAAAAAAAAAAAAAAAAAAAAAAAAAAAAAAAAAAAAAAAAAAAAAAAAAAAAAAAAAAAAAAAAAAAAAAAAAAAAAAAAAAAAAAAAAAAAAAAAAAAAAAAAAAAAAAAAAAAAAAAAAAAAAAAAAAAAAAAAAAAAAAAAAAAAAAAAAAAAAAAAAAAAAAAAAAAAAAAAAAAAAAAAAAAAAAAAAAAAAAAAAAAAAAAAAAAAAAAAAAAAAAAAAAAAAAAAAAAAAAAAAAAAAAAAAAAAAAAAAAAAAAAAAAAAAAAAAAAAAAAAAAAAAAAAAAAAAAAAAAAAAAAAAAAAAAAAAAAAAAAAAAAAAAAAAAAAAAAAAAAAAAAAAAAAAAAAAAAAAAAAAAAAAAAAAAAAAAAAAAAAAAAAAAAAAAAAAAAAAAAAAAAAAAAAAAAAAAAAAAAAAAAAAAAAAAAAAAAAAAAAAAAAAAAAAAAAAAAAAAAAAAAAAAAAAAAAAAAAAAAAAAAAAAAAAAAAAAAAAAAAAAAAAAAAAAAAAAAAAAAAAAAAAAAAAAAAAAAAAAAAAAAAAAAAAAAAAAAAAAAAAAAAAAAAAAAAAAAAAAAAAAAAAAAAAAAAAAAAAAAAAAAAAAAAAAAAAAAAAAAAAAAAAAAAAAAAAAAAAAAAAAAAAAAAAAAAAAAAAAAAAAAAAAAAAAAAAAAAAAAAAAAAAAAAAAAAAAAAAAAAAAAAAAAAAAAAAAAAAAAAAAAAAAAAAAAAAAAAAAAAAAAAAAAAAAAAAAAAAAAAAAAAAAAAAAAAAAAAAAAAAAAAAAAAAAAAAAAAAAAAAAAAAAAAAAAAAAAAAAAAAAAAAAAAAAAAAAAAAAAAAAAAAAAAAAAAAAAAAAAAAAAAAAAAAAAAAAAAAAAAAAAAAAAAAAAAAAAAAAAAAAAAAAAAAAAAAAAAAAAAAAAAAAAAAAAAAAAAAAAAAAAAAAAAAAAAAAAAAAAAAAAAAAAAAAAAAAAAAAAAAAAAAAAAAAAAAAAAAAAAAAAAAAAAAAAAAAAAAAAAAAAAAAAAAAAAAAAAAAAAAAAAAAAAAAAAAAAAAAAAAAAAAAAAAAAAAAAAAAAAAAAAAAAAAAAAAAAAAAAAAAAAAAAAAAAAAAAAAAAAAAAAAAAAAAAAAAAAAAAAAAAAAAAAAAAAAAAAAAAAAAAAAAAAAAAAAAAAAAAAAAAAAAAAAAAAAAAAAAAAAAAAAAAAAAAAAAAAAAAAAAAAAAAAAAAAAAAAAAAAAAAAAAAAAAAAAAAAAAAAAAAAAAAAAAAAAAAAAAAAAAAAAAAAAAAAAAAAAAAAAAAAAAAAAAAAAAAAAAAAAAAAAAAAAAAAAAAAAAAAAAAAAAAAAAAAAAAAAAAAAAAAAAAAAAAAAAAAAAAAAAAAAAAAAAAAAAAAAAAAAAAAAAAAAAAAAAAAAAAAAAAAAAAAAAAAAAAAAAAAAAAAAAAAAAAAAAAAAAAAAAAAAAAAAAAAAAAAAAAAAAAAAAAAAAAAAAAAAAAAAAAAAAAAAAAAAAAAAAAAAAAAAAAAAAAAAAAAAAAAAAAAAAAAAAAAAAAAAAAAAAAAAAAAAAAAAAAAAAAAAAAAAAAAAAAAAAAAAAAAAAAAAAAAAAAAAAAAAAAAAAAAAAAAAAAAAAAAAAAAAAAAAAAAAAAAAAAAAAAAAAAAAAAAAAAAAAAAAAAAAAAAAAAAAAAAAAAAAAAAAAAAAAAAAAAAAAAAAAAAAAAAAAAAAAAAAAAAAAAAAAAAAAAAAAAAAAAAAAAAAAAAAAAAAAAAAAAAAAAAAAAAAAAAAAAAAAAAAAAAAAAAAAAAAAAAAAAAAAAAAAAAAAAAAAAAAAAAAAAAAAAAAAAAAAAAAAAAAAAAAAAAAAAAAAAAAAAAAAAAAAAAAAAAAAAAAAAAAAAAAAAAAAAAAAAAAAAAAAAAAAAAAAAAAAAAAAAAAAAAAAAAAAAAAAAAAAAAAAAAAAAAAAAAAAAAAAAAAAAAAAAAAAAAAAAAAAAAAAAAAAAAAAAAAAAAAAAAAAAAAAAAAAAAAAAAAAAAAAAAAAAAAAAAAAAAAAAAAAAAAAAAAAAAAAAAAAAAAAAAAAAAAAAAAAAAAAAAAAAAAAAAAAAAAAAAAAAAAAAAAAAAAAAAAAAAAAAAAAAAAAAAAAAAAAAAAAAAAAAAAAAAAAAAAAAAAAAAAAAAAAAAAAAAAAAAAAAAAAAAAAAAAAAAAAAAAAAAAAAAAAAAAAAAAAAAAAAAAAAAAAAAAAAAAAAAAAAAAAAAAAAAAAAAAAAAAAAAAAAAAAAAAAAAAAAAAAAAAAAAAAAAAAAAAAAAAAAAAAAAAAAAAAAAAAAAAAAAAAAAAAAAAAAAAAAAAAAAAAAAAAAAAAAAAAAAAAAAAAAAAAAAAAAAAAAAAAAAAAAAAAAAAAAAAAAAAAAAAAAAAAAAAAAAAAAAAAAAAAAAAAAAAAAAAAAAAAAAAAAAAAAAAAAAAAAAAAAAAAAAAAAAAAAAAAAAAAAAAAAAAAAAAAAAAAAAAAAAAAAAAAAAAAAAAAAAAAAAAAAAAAAAAAAAAAAAAAAAAAAAAAAAAAAAAAAAAAAAAAAAAAAAAAAAAAAAAAAAAAAAAAAAAAAAAAAAAAAAAAAAAAAAAAAAAAAAAAAAAAAAAAAAAAAAAAAAAAAAAAAAAAAAAAAAAAAAAAAAAAAAAAAAAAAAAAAAAAAAAAAAAAAAAAAAAAAAAAAAAAAAAAAAAAAAAAAAAAAAAAAAAAAAAAAAAAAAAAAAAAAAAAAAAAAAAAAAAAAAAAAAAAAAAAAAAAAAAAAAAAAAAAAAAAAAAAAAAAAAAAAAAAAAAAAAAAAAAAAAAAAAAAAAAAAAAAAAAAAAAAAAAAAAAAAAAAAAAAAAAAAAAAAAAAAAAAAAAAAAAAAAAAAAAAAAAAAAAAAAAAAAAAAAAAAAAAAAAAAAAAAAAAAAAAAAAAAAAAAAAAAAAAAAAAAAAAAAAAAAAAAAAAAAAAAAAAAAAAAAAAAAAAAAAAAAAAAAAAAAAAAAAAAAAAAAAAAAAAAAAAAAAAAAAAAAAAAAAAAAAAAAAAAAAAAAAAAAAAAAAAAAAAAAAAAAAAAAAAAAAAAAAAAAAAAAAAAAAAAAAAAAAAAAAAAAAAAAAAAAAAAAAAAAAAAAAAAAAAAAAAAAAAAAAAAAAAAAAAAAAAAAAAAAAAAAAAAAAAAAAAAAAAAAAAAAAAAAAAAAAAAAAAAAAAAAAAAAAAAAAAAAAAAAAAAAAAAAAAAAAAAAAAAAAAAAAAAAAAAAAAAAAAAAAAAAAAAAAAAAAAAAAAAAAAAAAAAAAAAAAAAAAAAAAAAAAAAAAAAAAAAAAAAAAAAAAAAAAAAAAAAAAAAAAAAAAAAAAAAAAAAAAAAAAAAAAAAAAAAAAAAAAAAAAAAAAAAAAAAAAAAAAAAAAAAAAAAAAAAAAAAAAAAAAAAAAAAAAAAAAAAAAAAAAAAAAAAAAAAAAAAAAAAAAAAAAAAAAAAAAAAAAAAAAAAAAAAAAAAAAAAAAAAAAAAAAAAAAAAAAAAAAAAAAAAAAAAAAAAAAAAAAAAAAAAAAAAAAAAAAAAAAAAAAAAAAAAAAAAAAAAAAAAAAAAAAAAAAAAAAAAAAAAAAAAAAAAAAAAAAAAAAAAAAAAAAAAAAAAAAAAAAAAAAAAAAAAAAAAAAAAAAAAAAAAAAAAAAAAAAAAAAAAAAAAAAAAAAAAAAAAAAAAAAAAAAAAAAAAAAAAAAAAAAAAAAAAAAAAAAAAAAAAAAAAAAAAAAAAAAAAAAAAAAAAAAAAAAAAAAAAAAAAAAAAAAAAAAAAAAAAAAAAAAAAAAAAAAAAAAAAAAAAAAAAAAAAAAAAAAAAAAAAAAAAAAAAAAAAAAAAAAAAAAAAAAAAAAAAAAAAAAAAAAAAAAAAAAAAAAAAAAAAAAAAAAAAAAAAAAAAAAAAAAAAAAAAAAAAAAAAAAAAAAAAAAAAAAAAAAAAAAAAAAAAAAAAAAAAAAAAAAAAAAAAAAAAAAAAAAAAAAAAAAAAAAAAAAAAAAAAAAAAAAAAAAAAAAAAAAAAAAAAAAAAAAAAAAAAAAAAAAAAAAAAAAAAAAAAAAAAAAAAAAAAAAAAAAAAAAAAAAAAAAAAAAAAAAAAAAAAAAAAAAAAAAAAAAAAAAAAAAAAAAAAAAAAAAAAAAAAAAAAAAAAAAAAAAAAAAAAAAAAAAAAAAAAAAAAAAAAAAAAAAAAAAAAAAAAAAAAAAAAAAAAAAAAAAAAAAAAAAAAAAAAAAAAAAAAAAAAAAAAAAAAAAAAAAAAAAAAAAAAAAAAAAAAAAAAAAAAAAAAAAAAAAAAAAAAAAAAAAAAAAAAAAAAAAAAAAAAAAAAAAAAAAAAAAAAAAAAAAAAAAAAAAAAAAAAAAAAAAAAAAAAAAAAAAAAAAAAAAAAAAAAAAAAAAAAAAAAAAAAAAAAAAAAAAAAAAAAAAAAAAAAAAAAAAAAAAAAAAAAAAAAAAAAAAAAAAAAAAAAAAAAAAAAAAAAAAAAAAAAAAAAAAAAAAAAAAAAAAAAAAAAAAAAAAAAAAAAAAAAAAAAAAAAAAAAAAAAAAAAAAAAAAAAAAAAAAAAAAAAAAAAAAAAAAAAAAAAAAAAAAAAAAAAAAAAAAAAAAAAAAAAAAAAAAAAAAAAAAAAAAAAAAAAAAAAAAAAAAAAAAAAAAAAAAAAAAAAAAAAAAAAAAAAAAAAAAAAAAAAAAAAAAAAAAAAAAAAAAAAAAAAAAAAAAAAAAAAAAAAAAAAAAAAAAAAAAAAAAAAAAAAAAAAAAAAAAAAAAAAAAAAAAAAAAAAAAAAAAAAAAAAAAAAAAAAAAAAAAAAAAAAAAAAAAAAAAAAAAAAAAAAAAAAAAAAAAAAAAAAAAAAAAAAAAAAAAAAAAAAAAAAAAAAAAAAAAAAAAAAAAAAAAAAAAAAAAAAAAAAAAAAAAAAAAAAAAAAAAAAAAAAAAAAAAAAAAAAAAAAAAAAAAAAAAAAAAAAAAAAAAAAAAAAAAAAAAAAAAAAAAAAAAAAAAAAAAAAAAAAAAAAAAAAAAAAAAAAAAAAAAAAAAAAAAAAAAAAAAAAAAAAAAAAAAAAAAAAAAAAAAAAAAAAAAAAAAAAAAAAAAAAAAAAAAAAAAAAAAAAAAAAAAAAAAAAAAAAAAAAAAAAAAAAAAAAAAAAAAAAAAAAAAAAAAAAAAAAAAAAAAAAAAAAAAAAAAAAAAAAAAAAAAAAAAAAAAAAAAAAAAAAAAAAAAAAAAAAAAAAAAAAAAAAAAAAAAAAAAAAAAAAAAAAAAAAAAAAAAAAAAAAAAAAAAAAAAAAAAAAAAAAAAAAAAAAAAAAAAAAAAAAAAAAAAAAAAAAAAAAAAAAAAAAAAAAAAAAAAAAAAAAAAAAAAAAAAAAAAAAAAAAAAAAAAAAAAAAAAAAAAAAAAAAAAAAAAAAAAAAAAAAAAAAAAAAAAAAAAAAAAAAAAAAAAAAAAAAAAAAAAAAAAAAAAAAAAAAAAAAAAAAAAAAAAAAAAAAAAAAAAAAAAAAAAAAAAAAAAAAAAAAAAAAAAAAAAAAAAAAAAAAAAAAAAAAAAAAAAAAAAAAAAAAAAAAAAAAAAAAAAAAAAAAAAAAAAAAAAAAAAAAAAAAAAAAAAAAAAAAAAAAAAAAAAAAAAAAAAAAAAAAAAAAAAAAAAAAAAAAAAAAAAAAAAAAAAAAAAAAAAAAAAAAAAAAAAAAAAAAAAAAAAAAAAAAAAAAAAAAAAAAAAAAAAAAAAAAAAAAAAAAAAAAAAAAAAAAAAAAAAAAAAAAAAAAAAAAAAAAAAAAAAAAAAAAAAAAAAAAAAAAAAAAAAAAAAAAAAAAAAAAAAAAAAAAAAAAAAAAAAAAAAAAAAAAAAAAAAAAAAAAAAAAAAAAAAAAAAAAAAAAAAAAAAAAAAAAAAAAAAAAAAAAAAAAAAAAAAAAAAAAAAAAAAAAAAAAAAAAAAAAAAAAAAAAAAAAAAAAAAAAAAAAAAAAAAAAAAAAAAAAAAAAAAAAAAAAAAAAAAAAAAAAAAAAAAAAAAAAAAAAAAAAAAAAAAAAAAAAAAAAAAAAAAAAAAAAAAAAAAAAAAAAAAAAAAAAAAAAAAAAAAAAAAAAAAAAAAAAAAAAAAAAAAAAAAAAAAAAAAAAAAAAAAAAAAAAAAAAAAAAAAAAAAAAAAAAAAAAAAAAAAAAAAAAAAAAAAAAAAAAAAAAAAAAAAAAAAAAAAAAAAAAAAAAAAAAAAAAAAAAAAAAAAAAAAAAAAAAAAAAAAAAAAAAAAAAAAAAAAAAAAAAAAAAAAAAAAAAAAAAAAAAAAAAAAAAAAAAAAAAAAAAAAAAAAAAAAAAAAAAAAAAAAAAAAAAAAAAAAAAAAAAAAAAAAAAAAAAAAAAAAAAAAAAAAAAAAAAAAAAAAAAAAAAAAAAAAAAAAAAAAAAAAAAAAAAAAAAAAAAAAAAAAAAAAAAAAAAAAAAAAAAAAAAAAAAAAAAAAAAAAAAAAAAAAAAAAAAAAAAAAAAAAAAAAAAAAAAAAAAAAAAAAAAAAAAAAAAAAAAAAAAAAAAAAAAAAAAAAAAAAAAAAAAAAAAAAAAAAAAAAAAAAAAAAAAAAAAAAAAAAAAAAAAAAAAAAAAAAAAAAAAAAAAAAAAAAAAAAAAAAAAAAAAAAAAAAAAAAAAAAAAAAAAAAAAAAAAAAAAAAAAAAAAAAAAAAAAAAAAAAAAAAAAAAAAAAAAAAAAAAAAAAAAAAAAAAAAAAAAAAAAAAAAAAAAAAAAAAAAAAAAAAAAAAAAAAAAAAAAAAAAAAAAAAAAAAAAAAAAAAAAAAAAAAAAAAAAAAAAAAAAAAAAAAAAAAAAAAAAAAAAAAAAAAAAAAAAAAAAAAAAAAAAAAAAAAAAAAAAAAAAAAAAAAAAAAAAAAAAAAAAAAAAAAAAAAAAAAAAAAAAAAAAAAAAAAAAAAAAAAAAAAAAAAAAAAAAAAAAAAAAAAAAAAAAAAAAAAAAAAAAAAAAAAAAAAAAAAAAAAAAAAAAAAAAAAAAAAAAAAAAAAAAAAAAAAAAAAAAAAAAAAAAAAAAAAAAAAAAAAAAAAAAAAAAAAAAAAAAAAAAAAAAAAAAAAAAAAAAAAAAAAAAAAAAAAAAAAAAAAAAAAAAAAAAAAAAAAAAAAAAAAAAAAAAAAAAAAAAAAAAAAAAAAAAAAAAAAAAAAAAAAAAAAAAAAAAAAAAAAAAAAAAAAAAAAAAAAAAAAAAAAAAAAAAAAAAAAAAAAAAAAAAAAAAAAAAAAAAAAAAAAAAAAAAAAAAAAAAAAAAAAAAAAAAAAAAAAAAAAAAAAAAAAAAAAAAAAAAAAAAAAAAAAAAAAAAAAAAAAAAAAAAAAAAAAAAAAAAAAAAAAAAAAAAAAAAAAAAAAAAAAAAAAAAAAAAAAAAAAAAAAAAAAAAAAAAAAAAAAAAAAAAAAAAAAAAAAAAAAAAAAAAAAAAAAAAAAAAAAAAAAAAAAAAAAAAAAAAAAAAAAAAAAAAAAAAAAAAAAAAAAAAAAAAAAAAAAAAAAAAAAAAAAAAAAAAAAAAAAAAAAAAAAAAAAAAAAAAAAAAAAAAAAAAAAAAAAAAAAAAAAAAAAAAAAAAAAAAAAAAAAAAAAAAAAAAAAAAAAAAAAAAAAAAAAAAAAAAAAAAAAAAAAAAAAAAAAAAAAAAAAAAAAAAAAAAAAAAAAAAAAAAAAAAAAAAAAAAAAAAAAAAAAAAAAAAAAAAAAAAAAAAAAAAAAAAAAAAAAAAAAAAAAAAAAAAAAAAAAAAAAAAAAAAAAAAAAAAAAAAAAAAAAAAAAAAAAAAAAAAAAAAAAAAAAAAAAAAAAAAAAAAAAAAAAAAAAAAAAAAAAAAAAAAAAAAAAAAAAAAAAAAAAAAAAAAAAAAAAAAAAAAAAAAAAAAAAAAAAAAAAAAAAAAAAAAAAAAAAAAAAAAAAAAAAAAAAAAAAAAAAAAAAAAAAAAAAAAAAAAAAAAAAAAAAAAAAAAAAAAAAAAAAAAAAAAAAAAAAAAAAAAAAAAAAAAAAAAAAAAAAAAAAAAAAAAAAAAAAAAAAAAAAAAAAAAAAAAAAAAAAAAAAAAAAAAAAAAAAAAAAAAAAAAAAAAAAAAAAAAAAAAAAAAAAAAAAAAAAAAAAAAAAAAAAAAAAAAAAAAAAAAAAAAAAAAAAAAAAAAAAAAAAAAAAAAAAAAAAAAAAAAAAAAAAAAAAAAAAAAAAAAAAAAAAAAAAAAAAAAAAAAAAAAAAAAAAAAAAAAAAAAAAAAAAAAAAAAAAAAAAAAAAAAAAAAAAAAAAAAAAAAAAAAAAAAAAAAAAAAAAAAAAAAAAAAAAAAAAAAAAAAAAAAAAAAAAAAAAAAAAAAAAAAAAAAAAAAAAAAAAAAAAAAAAAAAAAAAAAAAAAAAAAAAAAAAAAAAAAAAAAAAAAAAAAAAAAAAAAAAAAAAAAAAAAAAAAAAAAAAAAAAAAAAAAAAAAAAAAAAAAAAAAAAAAAAAAAAAAAAAAAAAAAAAAAAAAAAAAAAAAAAAAAAAAAAAAAAAAAAAAAAAAAAAAAAAAAAAAAAAAAAAAAAAAAAAAAAAAAAAAAAAAAAAAAAAAAAAAAAAAAAAAAAAAAAAAAAAAAAAAAAAAAAAAAAAAAAAAAAAAAAAAAAAAAAAAAAAAAAAAAAAAAAAAAAAAAAAAAAAAAAAAAAAAAAAAAAAAAAAAAAAAAAAAAAAAAAAAAAAAAAAAAAAAAAAAAAAAAAAAAAAAAAAAAAAAAAAAAAAAAAAAAAAAAAAAAAAAAAAAAAAAAAAAAAAAAAAAAAAAAAAAAAAAAAAAAAAAAAAAAAAAAAAAAAAAAAAAAAAAAAAAAAAAAAAAAAAAAAAAAAAAAAAAAAAAAAAAAAAAAAAAAAAAAAAAAAAAAAAAAAAAAAAAAAAAAAAAAAAAAAAAAAAAAAAAAAAAAAAAAAAAAAAAAAAAAAAAAAAAAAAAAAAAAAAAAAAAAAAAAAAAAAAAAAAAAAAAAAAAAAAAAAAAAAAAAAAAAAAAAAAAAAAAAAAAAAAAAAAAAAAAAAAAAAAAAAAAAAAAAAAAAAAAAAAAAAAAAAAAAAAAAAAAAAAAAAAAAAAAAAAAAAAAAAAAAAAAAAAAAAAAAAAAAAAAAAAAAAAAAAAAAAAAAAAAAAAAAAAAAAAAAAAAAAAAAAAAAAAAAAAAAAAAAAAAAAAAAAAAAAAAAAAAAAAAAAAAAAAAAAAAAAAAAAAAAAAAAAAAAAAAAAAAAAAAAAAAAAAAAAAAAAAAAAAAAAAAAAAAAAAAAAAAAAAAAAAAAAAAAAAAAAAAAAAAAAAAAAAAAAAAAAAAAAAAAAAAAAAAAAAAAAAAAAAAAAAAAAAAAAAAAAAAAAAAAAAAAAAAAAAAAAAAAAAAAAAAAAAAAAAAAAAAAAAAAAAAAAAAAAAAAAAAAAAAAAAAAAAAAAAAAAAAAAAAAAAAAAAAAAAAAAAAAAAAAAAAAAAAAAAAAAAAAAAAAAAAAAAAAAAAAAAAAAAAAAAAAAAAAAAAAAAAAAAAAAAAAAAAAAAAAAAAAAAAAAAAAAAAAAAAAAAAAAAAAAAAAAAAAAAAAAAAAAAAAAAAAAAAAAAAAAAAAAAAAAAAAAAAAAAAAAAAAAAAAAAAAAAAAAAAAAAAAAAAAAAAAAAAAAAAAAAAAAAAAAAAAAAAAAAAAAAAAAAAAAAAAAAAAAAAAAAAAAAAAAAAAAAAAAAAAAAAAAAAAAAAAAAAAAAAAAAAAAAAAAAAAAAAAAAAAAAAAAAAAAAAAAAAAAAAAAAAAAAAAAAAAAAAAAAAAAAAAAAAAAAAAAAAAAAAAAAAAAAAAAAAAAAAAAAAAAAAAAAAAAAAAAAAAAAAAAAAAAAAAAAAAAAAAAAAAAAAAAAAAAAAAAAAAAAAAAAAAAAAAAAAAAAAAAAAAAAAAAAAAAAAAAAAAAAAAAAAAAAAAAAAAAAAAAAAAAAAAAAAAAAAAAAAAAAAAAAAAAAAAAAAAAAAAAAAAAAAAAAAAAAAAAAAAAAAAAAAAAAAAAAAAAAAAAAAAAAAAAAAAAAAAAAAAAAAAAAAAAAAAAAAAAAAAAAAAAAAAAAAAAAAAAAAAAAAAAAAAAAAAAAAAAAAAAAAAAAAAAAAAAAAAAAAAAAAAAAAAAAAAAAAAAAAAAAAAAAAAAAAAAAAAAAAAAAAAAAAAAAAAAAAAAAAAAAAAAAAAAAAAAAAAAAAAAAAAAAAAAAAAAAAAAAAAAAAAAAAAAAAAAAAAAAAAAAAAAAAAAAAAAAAAAAAAAAAAAAAAAAAAAAAAATAAAAAAAAAAAAAAAAAAAAAAAAAAAAAAAAAAAAAAAAAAAAAAAAAAAAAAAAAAAAAAAAAAAAAAAAAAAAAAAAAAAAAAAAAAAAAAAAAAAAAAAAAAAAAAAAAAAAAAAAAAAAAAAAAAAAAAAAAAAAAAAAAAAAAAAAAAAAAAAAAAAAAAAAAAAAAAAAAAAAAAAAAAAAAAAAAAAAAAAAAAAAAAAAAAAAAAAAAAAAAAAAAAAAAAAAAAAAAAAAAAAAAAAAAAAAAAAAAAAAAAAAAAAAAAAAAAAAAAAAAAAAAAAAAAAAAAAAAAAAAAAAAAAAAAAAAAAAAAAAAAAAAAAAAAAAAAAAAAAAAAAAAAAAAAAAAAAAAAAAAAAAAAAAAAAAAAAAAAAAAAAAAAAAAAAAAAAAAAAAAAAAAAAAAAAAAAAAAAAAAAAAAAAAAAAAAAAAAAAAAAAAAAAAAAAAAAAAAAAAAAAAAAAAAAAAAAAAAAAAAAAAAAAAAAAAAAAAAAAAAAAAAAAAAAAAAAAAAAAAAAAAAAAAAAAAAAAAAAAAAAAAAAAAAAAAAAAAAAAAAAAAAAAAAAAAAAAAAAAAAAAAAAAAAAAAAAAAAAAAAAAAAAAAAAAAAAAAAAAAAAAAAAAAAAAAAAAAAAAAAAAAAAAAAAAAAAAAAAAAAAAAAAAAAAAAAAAAAAAAAAAAAAAAAAAAAAAAAAAAAAAAAAAAAAAAAAAAAAAAAAAAAAAAAAAAAAAAAAAAAAAAAAAAAAAAAAAAAAAAAAAAAAAAAAAAAAAAAAAAAAAAAAAAAAAAAAAAAAAAAAAAAAAAAAAAAAAAAAAAAAAAAAAAAAAAAAAAAAAAAAAAAAAAAAAAAAAAAAAAAAAAAAAAAAAAAAAAAAAAAAAAAAAAAAAAAAAAAAAAAAAAAAAAAAAAAAAAAAAAAAAAAAAAAAAAAAAAAAAAAAAAAAAAAAAAAAAAAAAAAAAAAAAAAAAAAAAAAAAAAAAAAAAAAAAAAAAAAAAAAAAAAAAAAAAAAAAAAAAAAAAAAAAAAAAAAAAAAAAAAAAAAAAAAAAAAAAAAAAAAAAAAAAAAAAAAAAAAAAAAAAAAAAAAAAAAAAAAAAAAAAAAAAAAAAAAAAAAAAAAAAAAAAAAAAAAAAAAAAAAAAAAAAAAAAAAAAAAAAAAAAAAAAAAAAAAAAAAAAAAAAAAAAAAAAAAAAAAAAAAAAAAAAAAAAAAAAAAAAAAAAAAAAAAAAAAAAAAAAAAAAAAAAAAAAAAAAAAAAAAAAAAAAAAAAAAAAAAAAAAAAAAAAAAAAAAAAAAAAAAAAAAAAAAAAAAAAAAAAAAAAAAAAAAAAAAAAAAAAAAAAAAAAAAAAAAAAAAAAAAAAAAAAAAAAAAAAAAAAAAAAAAAAAAAAAAAAAAAAAAAAAAAAAAAAAAAAAAAAAAAAAAAAAAAAAAAAAAAAAAAAAAAAAAAAAAAAAAAAAAAAAAAAAAAAAAAAAAAAAAAAAAAAAAAAAAAAAAAAAAAAAAAAAAAAAAAAAAAAAAAAAAAAAAAAAAAAAAAAAAAAAAAAAAAAAAAAAAAAAAAAAAAAAAAAAAAAAAAAAAAAAAAAAAAAAAAAAAAAAAAAAAAAAAAAAAAAAAAAAAAAAAAAAAAAAAAAAAAAAAAAAAAAAAAAAAAAAAAAAAAAAAAAAAAAAAAAAAAAAAAAAAAAAAAAAAAAAAAAAAAAAAAAAAAAAAAAAAAAAAAAAAAAAAAAAAAAAAAAAAAAAAAAAAAAAAAAAAAAAAAAAAAAAAAAAAAAAAAAAAAAAAAAAAAAAAAAAAAAAAAAAAAAAAAAAAAAAAAAAAAAAAAAAAAAAAAAAAAAAAAAAAAAAAAAAAAAAAAAAAAAAAAAAAAAAAAAAAAAAAAAAAAAAAAAAAAAAAAAAAAAAAAAAAAAAAAAAAAAAAAAAAAAAAAAAAAAAAAAAAAAAAAAAAAAAAAAAAAAAAAAAAAAAAAAAAAAAAAAAAAAAAAAAAAAAAAAAAAAAAAAAAAAAAAAAAAAAAAAAAAAAAAAAAAAAAAAAAAAAAAAAAAAAAAAAAAAAAAAAAAAAAAAAAAAAAAAAAAAAAAAAAAAAAAAAAAAATAAAAAAAAAAAAAAAAAAAAAAAAAAAAAAAAAAAAAAAAAAAAAAAAAAAAAAAAAAAAAAAAAAAAAAAAAAAAAAAAAAAAAAAAAAAAAAAAAAAAAAAAAAAAAAAAAAAAAAAAAAAAAAAAAAAAAAAAAAAAAAAAAAAAAAAAAAAAAAAAAAAAAAAAAAAAAAAAAAAAAAAAAAAAAAAAAAAAAAAAAAAAAAAAAAAAAAAAAAAAAAAAAAAAAAAAAAAAAAAAAAAAAAAAAAAAAAAAAAAAAAAAAAAAAAAAAAAAAAAAAAAAAAAAAAAAAAAAAAAAAAAAAAAAAAAAAAAAAAAAAAAAAAAAAAAAAAAAAAAAAAAAAAAAAAAAAAAAAAAAAAAAAAAAAAAAAAAAAAAAAAAAAAAAAAAAAAAAAAAAAAAAAAAAAAAAAAAAAAAAAAAAAAAAAAAAAAAAAAAAAAAAAAAAAAAAAAAAAAAAAAAAAAAAAAAAAAAAAAAAAAAAAAAAAAAAAAAAAAAAAAAAAAAAAAAAAAAAAAAAAAAAAAAAAAAAAAAAAAAAAAAAAAAAAAAAAAAAAAAAAAAAAAAAAAAAAAAAAAAAAAAAAAAAAAAAAAAAAAAAAAAAAAAAAAAAAAAAAAAAAAAAAAAAAAAAAAAAAAAAAAAAAAAAAAAAAAAAAAAAAAAAAAAAAAAAAAAAAAAAAAAAAAAAAAAAAAAAAAAAAAAAAAAAAAAAAAAAAAAAAAAAAAAAAAAAAAAAAAAAAAAAAAAAAAAAAAAAAAAAAAAAAAAAAAAAAAAAAAAAAAAAAAAAAAAAAAAAAAAAAAAAAAAAAAAAAAAAAAAAAAAAAAAAAAAAAAAAAAAAAAAAAAAAAAAAAAAAAAAAAAAAAAAAAAAAAAAAAAAAAAAAAAAAAAAAAAAAAAAAAAAAAAAAAAAAAAAAAAAAAAAAAAAAAAAAAAAAAAAAAAAAAAAAAAAAAAAAAAAAAAAAAAAAAAAAAAAAAAAAAAAAAAAAAAAAAAAAAAAAAAAAAAAAAAAAAAAAAAAAAAAAAAAAAAAAAAAAAAAAAAAAAAAAAAAAAAAAAAAAAAAAAAAAAAAAAAAAAAAAAAAAAAAAAAAAAAAAAAAAAAAAAAAAAAAAAAAAAAAAAAAAAAAAAAAAAAAAAAAAAAAAAAAAAAAAAAAAAAAAAAAAAAAAAAAAAAAAAAAAAAAAAAAAAAAAAAAAAAAAAAAAAAAAAAAAAAAAAAAAAAAAAAAAAAAAAAAAAAAAAAAAAAAAAAAAAAAAAAAAAAAAAAAAAAAAAAAAAAAAAAAAAAAAAAAAAAAAAAAAAAAAAAAAAAAAAAAAAAAAAAAAAAAAAAAAAAAAAAAAAAAAAAAAAAAAAAAAAAAAAAAAAAAAAAAAAAAAAAAAAAAAAAAAAAAAAAAAAAAAAAAAAAAAAAAAAAAAAAAAAAAAAAAAAAAAAAAAAAAAAAAAAAAAAAAAAAAAAAAAAAAAAAAAAAAAAAAAAAAAAAAAAAAAAAAAAAAAAAAAAAAAAAAAAAAAAAAAAAAAAAAAAAAAAAAAAAAAAAAAAAAAAAAAAAAAAAAAAAAAAAAAAAAAAAAAAAAAAAAAAAAAAAAAAAAAAAAAAAAAAAAAAAAAAAAAAAAAAAAAAAAAAAAAAAAAAAAAAAAAAAAAAAAAAAAAAAAAAAAAAAAAAAAAAAAAAAAAAAAAAAAAAAAAAAAAAAAAAAAAAAAAAAAAAAAAAAAAAAAAAAAAAAAAAAAAAAAAAAAAAAAAAAAAAAAAAAAAAAAAAAAAAAAAAAAAAAAAAAAAAAAAAAAAAAAAAAAAAAAAAAAAAAAAAAAAAAAAAAAAAAAAAAAAAAAAAAAAAAAAAAAAAAAAAAAAAAAAAAAAAAAAAAAAAAAAAAAAAAATAAAAAAAAAAAAAAAAAAAAAAAAAAAAAAAAAAAAAAAAAAAAAAAAAAAAAAAAAAAAAAAAAAAAAAAAAAAAAAAAAAAAAAAAAAAAAAAAAAAAAAAAAAAAAAAAAAAAAAAAAAAAAAAAAAAAAAAAAAAAAAAAAAAAAAAAAAAAAAAAAAAAAAAAAAAAAAAAAAAAAAAAAAAAAAAAAAAAAAAAAAAAAAAAAAAAAAAAAAAAAAAAAAAAAAAAAAAAAAAAAAAAAAAAAAAAAAAAAAAAAAAAAAAAAAAAAAAAAAAAAAAAAAAAAAAAAAAAAAAAAAAAAAAAAAAAAAAAAAAAAAAAAAAAAAAAAAAAAAAAAAAAAAAAAAAAAAAAAAAAAAAAAAAAAAAAAAAAAAAAAAAAAAAAAAAAAAAAAAAAAAAAAAAAAAAAAAAAAAAAAAAAAAAAAAAAAAAAAAAAAAAAAAAAAAAAAAAAAAAAAAAAAAAAAAAAAAAAAAAAAAAAAAAAAAAAAAAAAAAAAAAAAAAAAAAAAAAAAAAAAAAAAAAAAAAAAAAAAAAAAAAAAAAAAAAAAAAAAAAAAAAAAAAAAAAAAAAAAAAAAAAAAAAAAAAAAAAAAAAAAAAAAAAAAAAAAAAAAAAAAAAAAAAAAAAAAAAAAAAAAAAAAAAAAAAAAAAAAAAAAAAAAAAAAAAAAAAAAAAAAAAAAAAAAAAAAAAAAAAAAAAAAAAAAAAAAAAAAAAAAAAAAAAAAAAAAAAAAAAAAAAAAAAAAAAAAAAAAAAAAAAAAAAAAAAAAAAAAAAAAAAAAAAAAAAAAAAAAAAAAAAAAAAAAAAAAAAAAAAAAAAAAAAAAAAAAAAAAAAAAAAAAAAAAAAAAAAAAAAAAAAAAAAAAAAAAAAAAAAAAAAAAAAAAAAAAAAAAAAAAAAAAAAAAAAAAAAAAAAAAAAAAAAAAAAAAAAAAAAAAAAAAAAAAAAAAAAAAAAAAAAAAAAAAAAAAAAAAAAAAAAAAAAAAAAAAAAAAAAAAAAAAAAAAAAAAAAAAAAAAAAAAAAAAAAAAAAAAAAAAAAAAAAAAAAAAAAAAAAAAAAAAAAAAAAAAAAAAAAAAAAAAAAAAAAAAAAAAAAAAAAAAAAAAAAAAAAAAAAAAAAAAAAAAAAAAAAAAAAAAAAAAAAAAAAAAAAAAAAAAAAAAAAAAAAAAAAAAAAAAAAAAAAAAAAAAAAAAAAAAAAAAAAAAAAAAAAAAAAAAAAAAAAAAAAAAAAAAAAAAAAAAAAAAAAAAAAAAAAAAAAAAAAAAAAAAAAAAAAAAAAAAAAAAAAAAAAAAAAAAAAAAAAAAAAAAAAAAAAAAAAAAAAAAAAAAAAAAAAAAAAAAAAAAAAAAAAAAAAAAAAAAAAAAAAAAAAAAAAAAAAAAAAAAAAAAAAAAAAAAAAAAAAAAAAAAAAAAAAAAAAAAAAAAAAAAAAAAAAAAAAAAAAAAAAAAAAAAAAAAAAAAAAAAAAAAAAAAAAAAAAAAAAAAAAAAAAAAAAAAAAAAAAAAAAAAAAAAAAAAAAAAAAAAAAAAAAAAAAAAAAAAAAAAAAAAAAAAAAAAAAAAAAAAAAAAAAAAAAAAAAAAAAAAAAAAAAAAAAAAAAAAAAAAAAAAAAAAAAAAAAAAAAAAAAAAAAAAAAAAAAAAAAAAAAAAAAAAAAAAAAAAAAAAAAAAAAAAAAAAAAAAAAAAAAAAAAAAAAAAAAAAAAAAAAAAAAAAAAAAAAAAAAAAAAAAAAAAAAAAAAAAAAAAAAAAAAAAAAAAAAAAAAAAAAAAAAAAAAAAAAAAAAAAAAAAAAAAAAAAAAAAAAAAAAAAAAAAAAAAAAAAAAAAAAAAAAAAAAAAAAAAAAAAAAAAAAAAAAAAAAAAAAAAAAAAAAAAAAAAAAAAAAAAAAAAAAAAAAAAAAAAAAAAAAAAAAAAAAAAAAAAAAAAAAAAAAAAAAAAAAAAAAAAAAAAAAAAAAAAAAAAAAAAAAAAAAAAAAAAAAAAAAAAAAAAAAAAAAAAAAAAAAAAAAAAAAAAAAAAAAAAAAAAAAAAAAAAAAAAAAAAAAAAAAAAAAAAAAAAAAAAAAAAAAAAAAAAAAAAAAAAAAAAAAAAAAAAAAAAAAAAAAAAAAAAAAAAAAAAAAAAAAAAAAAAAAAAAAAAAAAAAAAAAAAAAAAAAAAAAAAAAAAAAAAAAAAAAAAAAAAAAAAAAAAAAAAAAAAAAAAAAAAAAAAAAAAAAAAAAAAAAAAAAAAAAAAAAAAAAAAAAAAAAAAAAAAAAAAAAAAAAAAAAAAAAAAAAAAAAAAAAAAAAAAAAAAAAAAAAAAAAAAAAAAAAAAAAAAAAAAAAAAAAAAAAAAAAAAAAAAAAAAAAAAAAAAAAAAAAAAAAAAAAAAAAAAAAAAAAAAAAAAAAAAAAAAAAAAAAAAAAAAAAAA
>JBAMNC010002138.1:85000-89689 GCA_037902135.1 Cetoscarus ocellatus
AAAAAAAAAAAAAAAAAAAAAAAAAAAAAAAAAAAAAAAAAAAAAAAAAAAAAAAAAAAAAAAAAAAAAAAAAAAAAAAAAAAAAAAAAAAAAAAAAAAAAAAAAAAAAAAAAAAAAAAAAAAAAAAAAAAAAAAAAAAAAAAAAAAAAAAAAAAAAAAAAAAAAAAAAAAAAAAAAAAAAAAAAAAAAAAAAAAAAAAAAAAAAAAAAAAAAAAAAAAAAAAAAAAAAAAAAAAAAAAAAAAAAAAAAAAAAAAAAAAAAAAAAAAAAAAAAAAAAAAAAAAAAAAAAAAAAAAAAAAAAAAAAAAAAAAAAAAAAAAAAAAAAAAAAAAAAAAAAAAAAAAAAAAAATAAAAAAAAAAAAAAAAAAAAAAAAAAAAAAAAAAAAAAAAAAAAAAAAAAAAAAAAAAAAAAAAAAAAAAAAAAAAAAAAAAAAAAAAAAAAAAAAAAAAAAAAAAAAAAAAAAAAAAAAAAAAAAAAAAAAAAAAAAAAAAAAAAAAAAAAAAAAAAAAAAAAAAAAAAAAAAAAAAAAAAAAAAAAAAAAAAAAAAATAAAAAAAAAAAAAAAAAAAAAAAAAAAAAAAAAAAAAAAAAAAAAAAAAAAAAAAAAAAAAAAAAAAAAAAAAAAAAAAAAAAAAAAAAAAAAAAAAAAAAAAAAAAAAAAAAAAAAAAAAAAAAAAAAAAAAAAAAAAAAAAAAAAAAAAAAAAAAAAAAAAAAAAAAAAAAAAAAAAAAAAAAAAAAAAAAAAAAAAAAAAAAAAAAAAAAAAAAAAAAAAAAAAAAAAAAAAAAAAAAAAAAAAAAAAAAAAAAAAAAAAAAAAAAAAAAAAAAAAAAAAAAAAAAAAAAAAAAAAAAAAAAAAAAAAAAAAAAAAAAAAAAAAAAAAAAAAAAAAAAAAAAAAAAAAAAAAAAAAAAAAAAAAAAAAAAAAAAAAAAAAAAAAAAAAAAAAAAAAAAAAAAAAAAAAAAAAAAAAAAAAAAAAAAAAAAAAAAAAAAAAAAAAAAAAAAAAAAAAAAAAAAAAATAAAAAAAAAAAAATAAAAAAAAAAAAAAAAAAAAAAAAAAAAAAAAAAAAAAAAAAAAAAAAAAAAAAAAAAAAAAAAAAAAAAAAAAAAAAAAAAAAAAAAAAAAAAAAAAAAAAAAAAAAAAAAAAAAAAAAAAAAAAAAAAAAAAAAAAAAAAAAAAAAAAAAAAAAAAAAAAAAAAAAAAAAAAAAAAAAAAAAAAAAAAAAAAAAAAAAAAAAAAAAAAAAAAAAAAAAAAAAAAAAAAAAAAAAAAAAAAAAAAAAAAAAAAAAAAAAAAAAAAAAAAAAAAAAAAAAAAAAAAAAAAAAAAAAAAAAAAAAAAAAAAAAAAAAAAAAAAAAAAAAAAAAAAAAAAAAAAAAAAAAAAAAAAAAAAAAAAAAAAAAAAAAAAAAAAAAAAAAAAAAAAAAAAAAAAAAAAAAAAAAAAAAAAAAAAAAAAAAAAAAAAAAAAAAAAAAAAAAAAAAAAAAAAAAAAAAAAAAAAAAAAAAAAAAAAAAAAAAAAAAAAAAAAAAAAAAAAAAAAAAAAAAAAAAAAAAAAAAAAAAAAAAAAAAAAAAAAAAAAAAAAAAAAAAAAAAAAAAAAAAAAAAAAAAAAAAAAAAAAAAAAAAAAAAAAAAAAAAAAAAAAAAAAAAAAAAAAAAAAAAAAAAAAAAAAAAAAAAAAAAAAAAAAAAAAAAAAAAAAAAAAAAAAAAAAAAAAAAAAAAAAAAAAAAAAAAAAAAAAAAAAAAAAAAAAAAAAAAAAAAAAAAAAAAAAAAAAAAAAAAAAAAAAAAAAAAAAAAAAAAAAAAAAAAAAAAAAAAAAAAAAAAAAAAAAAAAAAAAAAAAAAAAAAAAAAAAAAAAAAAAAAAAAAAAAAAAAAAAAAAAAAAAAAAAAAAAAAAAAAAAAAAAAAAAAAAAAAAAAAAAAAAAAAAAAAAAAAAAAAAAAAAAAAAAAAAAAAAAAAAAAAAAAAAAAAAAAAAAAAAAAAAAAAAAAAAAAAAAAAAAAAAAAAAAAAAAAAAAAAAAAAAAAAAAAAAAAAAAAAAAAAAAAAAAAAAAAAAAAAAAAAAAAAAAAAAAAAAAAAAAAAAAAAAAAAAAAAAAAAAAAAAAAAAAAAAAAAAAAAAAAAAAAAAAAAAAAAAAAAAAAAAAAAAAAAAAAAAAAAAAAAAAAAAAAAAAAAAAAAAAAAAAAAAAAAAAAAAAAAAAAAAAAAAAAAAAAAAAAAAAAAAAAAAAAAAAAAAAAAAAAAAAAAAAAAAAAAAAAAAAAAAAAAAAAAAAAAAAAAAAAAAAAAAAAAAAAAAAAAAAAAAAAAAAAAAAAAAAAAAAAAAAAAAAAAAAAAAAAAAAAAAAAAAAAAAAAAAAAAAAAAAAAAAAAAAAAAAAAAAAAAAAAAAAAAAAAAAAAAAAAAAAAAAAAAAAAAAAAAAAAAAAAAAAAAAAAAAAAAAAAAAAAAAAAAAAAAAAAAAAAAAAAAAAAAAAAAAAAAAAAAAAAAAAAAAAAAAAAAAAAAAAAAAAATAAAAAAAAAAAAAAAAAAAAAAAAAAAAAAAAAAAAAAAAAAAAAAAAAAAAAAAAAAAAAAAAAAAAAAAAAAAAAAAAAAAAAAAAAAAAAAAAAAAAAAAAAAAAAAAAAAAAAAAAAAAAAAAAAAAAAAAAAAAAAAAAAAAAAAAAAAAAAAAAAAAAAAAAAAAAAAAAAAAAAAAAAAAAAAAAAAAAAAAAAAAAAAAAAAAAAAAAAAAAAAAAAAAAAAAAAAAAAAAAAAAAAAAAAAAAAAAAAAAAAAAAAAAAAAAAAAAAAAAAAAAAAAAAAAAAAAAAAAAAAAAAAAAAAAAAAAAAAAAAAAAAAAAAAAAAAAAAAAAAAAAAAAAAAAAAAAAAAAAAAAAAAAAAAAAAAAAAAAAAAAAAAAAAAAAAAAAAAAAAAAAAAAAAAAAAAAAAAAAAAAAAAAAAAAAAAAAAAAAAAAAAAAAAAAAAAAAAAAAAAAAAAAAAAAAAAAAAAAAAAAAAAAAAAAAAAAAAAAAAAAAAAAAAAAAAAAAAAAAAAAAAAAAAAAAAAAAAAAAAAAAAAAAAAAAAAAAAAAAAAAAAAAAAAAAAAAAAAAAAAAAAAAAAAAAAAAAAAAAAAAAAATAAAAAAAAAAAAAAAAAAAAAAAAAAAAAAAAAAAAAAAAAAAAAAAAAAAAAAAAAAAAAAAAAAAAAAAAAAAAAAAAAAAAAAAAAAAAAAAAAAAAAAAAAAAAAAAAAAAAAAAAAAAAAAAAAAAAAAAAAAAAAAAAAAAAAAAAAAAAAAAAAAAAAAAAAAAAAAAAAAAAAAAAAAAAAAAAAAAAAAAAAAAAAAAAAAAAAAAAAAAAAAAAAAAAAAAAAAAAAAAAAAAAAAAAAAAAAAAAAAAAAAAAAAAAAAAAAAAAAAAAAAAAAAAAAAAAAAAAAAAAAAAAAAAAAAAAAAAAAAAAAAAAAAAAAAAAAAAAAAAAAAAAAAAAAAAAAAAAAAAAAAAAAAAAAAAAATAAAAAAAAAAAAAAAAAAAAAAAAAAAAAAAAAAAAAAAAAAAAAAAAAAAAAAAAAAAACAAAAAAAAAAAAAAAAAAAAAAAAAAAAAAAAAAAAAAAAAAAAAAAAAAAAAAAAAAAAAAAAAAAAAAAAAAAAAAAAAAAAAAAAAAAAAAAAAAAAAAAAAAAAAAAAAAAAAAAAAAAAAAAAAAAAAAAAAAAAAAAAAAAAAAAAAAAAAAAAAAAAAAAAAAAAAAAAAAAAAAAAAAAAAAAAAAAAAAAAAAAAAAAAAAAAAAAAAAAAAAAAAAAAAAAAAAAAAAAAAAAAAAAAAAAAAAAAAAAAAAAAAAAAAAAAAAAAAAAAAAAAAAAAAAAAAAAAAAAAAAAAAAAAAAAAAAAAAAAAAAAAAAAAAAAAAAAAAAAAAAAAAAAAAAAAAAAAAAAAAAAAAAAAAAAAAAAAAAAAAAAAAAAAAAAAAAAAAAAAAAAAAAAAAAAAAAAAAAAAAAAAAAAAAAAAAAAAAAAAAAAAAAAAAAAAAAAAAAAAAAAAAAAAAAAAAAAAAAAAAAAAAAAAAAAAAAAAAAAAAAAAAAAAAAAAAAAAAAAAAAAAAAAAAAAAAAAAAAAAAAAAAAAAAAAAAAAAAAAAAAAAAAAAAAAAAAAAAAAACAAAAAAAAAAAAAAAAAAAAAAAAAAAAAAAAAAAAAAAAAAAATAAAAAAAAAAAAAAAAAAAAAAAAAAAAAAAAAAAAAAAAAAAAAAAAAAAAAAAAAAAAAAAAAAAAAAAAAAAAAAAAAAAAAAAAAAAAAAAAAAAAAAAAAAAAAAAAAAAAAAAAAAAAAAAAAAAAAAAAAAAAAAAAAAAAAAAAAAAAAAAAAAAAAAAAAAAAAAAAAAAAAAAAAAAAAAAAAAAAAAAAAAAAAAAAAAAAAAAAAAAAAAAAAAAAAAAAAAAAAAAAAAAAAAAAAAAAAAAAAAAAAAAAAAAAAAAAAAAAAAAAAAAAAAAAAAAAAAAAAAAAAAAAAAAAAAAAAAAAAAAAAAAATAAAAAAAAAAAAAAAAAAAAAAAAAAAAAAAAAAAAAAAAAAAAAAAAAAAAAAAAAAAAAAAAAAAAAAAAAAAAAAAAAAAAAAAAAAAAAAAAAAAAAAAAAAAAAAAAAAAAAAAAAAAAAAAAAAAAAAAAAAAAAAAAAAAAATAAAAAAAAAAAAAAAAAAAAAAAAAAAAAAAAAAA